>JAQQAE010009865.1:0-14375 GCA_029823295.1 Pseudamia nigra
GCGCAGAATTCTGGAAAGGTGTGAAGTGGGCCCCGGCACGGCTCGAGCCAAAATGGCCCTAGTGTGAGTACGCCCTAAGACTGCCTCACCAACTCCTCAATGCAGAACCCAGCAGCCTCTGCCTGTGTTCGACCTGGCAACTCCGCTGTCTGGACTTGTTTACAGTTATGGACGTGTGCAGTGTCCACTGACACTACCGAGTCATAAGCCAAGGTAAGAATACATTCTAAATCATTTTTAGAACTAATTACATACATTCTGTTTCAGATAATTATCATAACTTCCTTTTCAAATAATAATGAATAAATGTGCATGTACGGGTGTGTAATACATACTTTATATAGAAGTTTGTCGTGGGTCCAGAATGGATTAATTGGTTTTACATGTATTCCTATGGAAAACGGATTAAATTTGTTAAGCGGAGCACCACTGTACTGAGAAACGGATTATTATGGAAGAAGACTGACCAAGGAAAGGAAGACCAAAAGGTACCTTTGCTGCAGGGGATAAGATTATTAGAATTATCAGCCTCGGCTACCGGGGGACAGTCCTCACGAGAGCCAGTTTCATTATGGTGTTTTAATGGGTTTGGTGACTGCACCTGGGGATTCATACAAAGTTGCTGAGATTTTTCAGAGGGGTGTTCCCACAGCTCTAGTTCTAATAGCCCCATATTCTCACATTTCTCTTTTTTTTTGTGTGCACATCTGGAAGCAAGATTATGCAAAACTACGGCTCTCATTTGCACCAAGTTACCCTTCCTTAACTCCTAACCATAAGTTATTATTGAAGGCTTAGGCATTGGTCAACTCAGTGAGGAGAAGGGGTTTCAGACACACACACCAACACACAAACAGATATACTTTTCTCTGTTATATAGTTATAACATATAACAGAGAAAATTAGAATGTCCTTAGAAATGTGGGAACTTAGGGCTGTGGGACATGGACATGTTCCCTTTATAGATGGCCTGGCATTAATTTTGTCTTTACTTAACTATTTCTTGGATGTGTATAGTAGATGTCGCAGCACAAACCTGACCATTGACTCTGTACCCACCCTTCCTCTGCACAAGACAACAGATGAACCAATGCACATAGGGGCAGGGAAAAATGTAGATACAGTGCAGTATCACAATATTTTGTGCTGCAATATTGTATCAACACATAAATACCAGATATTGATATGTAATTAAGAAACAATGGTTTATAAGTGTTGTAAAGTTGTTGCATTGTTAATACCGTTAAATCCTGTGTTAACTTTCAGTGAAGTGGGACAATAAAGACACTAAAACACTTACGCTTCTTAACTCCAATGGTTGCTATGACTCTTCATTTTTATGTTTATGTTGATGTTTAATTCACTTTAATTGTCTTTTGTTTGTTTTTTGACATGAAAATGCATCTATGTTCACTTACAGTGTCAAAACAGCTTAAACGTTACCAAAATAAAAGTTAATGAAGTGACTTCAATTGACTGAGTACCTTATTGTATTATTTTACTTTTGGCTGAATAAGGAAAAAAGTATAATATTACTATTCTCAGTGTATAGTGATATTATCATAGTATCATGATAATATTGTATCATGGCATAAGTATTATGACAAAATTGTATCATGGGGTAAAACTGTAGAGATTCCCACCCCTAAATGAACATTACGATGGCAAGAAATGGCACAAACTATAAGGCACATCTGTGAACTAAAAACCATTCCAGGCAAGAACTGTGATCATAGCTATTGACATTCTAAAATATAAAACATGTTATGGGTTGTTTAACACTTTTTTGTTTGGTAAATAATTCCATATGTGTTCTTTAACAATTTGGAGGTCTTCAGTATTACTCTATCATTTTGAAAACAATAAAATTCAAGAAAAAAAATACTGAAAGAGAGGGTAGTGTATGGGACTGTACAGATCTTACATACTGAAAAATTAAATAAAACAAAAATGAAAATGACAATAGCAATTTAAAAACTAAATAAAAATCAAACACAAAGTAAAAGTAAATTCAGCTTTGTTTTAATTTATCATTGGAATTTCACTGTTGTTCTTATGCCATTTTGTCATAATAAAAATGGATCAATAGAAATGCACATAACCACTGTTTTTAGTGGTTATGTGCATCATGTGTGATGGCATAAATTCTGTCATCCTACCTTTTAGGTTTCTATTAATTAATGCTTTCATCATGAAAAATAAGCAAGGACTAATGCATTGAAAACTAGTCAATTCCTCAAAAATATAAATAAAGCTATAACTTCATCATAGCTGAAAGTATATTGCAACTTTAATAGGAAGCTATAATAAAACAAGCTGAAAAACAAAATACAATAAAACCTGCTGAAGATTTCCAAACCACAATAACTCTATAGCGCTTCATTTTCTGTCAGTGTCTTACATGCTGCTGTTTTGACAGACGGTCAGCAGCACTGGACTGACACGACATAAAGGGCAGACCTCACCAAGACGAGACATACTGCCATACAAGCAACTGAGCAGCACAAGGCCATGCATCTTCACGGCCGGAGCTGATCAGGTGAGGCACTGAGTCCGCTCTGCAGGCTTAGTAAGGGACACAGAGTTGGCCCCGGCAGAGACTCTACATAACCAGGCTGCAACACAACTGGCCAGCAAGAAAAGGGCAGAGAGCAACCACTGAGCAAGCAAGCATCACCAATTATCTCCACCTCTACGCTTGTAGCAGGAATCCATTTCAGCACCATTACCTCTGGGCAGCCATGGGCTGACAGTCTCTCTCGTCAGGGCGATAGTTCTAAATTGGATCCAACCCCGCTCCTCCTCCTGAGATTGAAAAGAGATTATTAAAGACATTCATCATAGCAAAGGCCTGAGCCTGCCCAGAAAGTCTGAAAATGGTGAGAAATGGTGGCAAAATGGAGAGGGTCTGAAGTAAGGAGAAAACGGGGAGAAAATTTTATAAAGATATGTCTTTGTGTTGAAGGCTTGATGCTCCTCCCTGGTGCCAGACAGGGTGGTCCCTTGGGTGTCCTGTGAGTTGGCGGAAGGCAAGTTTGGGCCCAAATTTGGAGGAACGCATGCGCACTGAAGGCCACCTAGTCATGGCTAAAACCCTACATATCAGATGCACCGCTAATGATACCCCAGGAGACCGAAACAGTCTGGCTACTGCATGACAAGATGCACAGTACAGTATATTATCCCTGTCTGATCCAAGTGCAGTTTTTGGGTAAAAGATAGGACAAGTTGAAGGTCTCCTCTGTGGTCGGACACTGAGACATCAAATTATGATCATAATGGCCTGGAATAATAAAAACTTATGTGAAACCTCTGTAGGCTGTGGTACAGTCTCTTGCACATTGTTACACACAAAAAGACCAAGAGTTGAAATTCTGGATACTACACTAGGTGGTTTCCCCTCGTTGCATATTGCAGAGGATGTGAAGAGACTAATGAGCTCACATTTTCAGTTCAGTGCGCAAACATTCTTTATTTAACCACTGGACAGGATTAGGGTCTGACTTTAAGGAGACTCAAACTGACCTTGCATGGTTTGCGGAGAAGTATTTCCCTGCTTTCTGTCAAATGCCTGCCACTCAAATGCCTGCCAGTTTCAATCACTTCCACTCCTAACATGCACCAACTAAGAGGTGTTATTGATGCTGTTATGTAACCACCTGAATATTGATGAACATTACAGCTAGAGTATACCCACATGGATAAACAATTCTGTATGTGAAAGCTGTCCTTGTAATTACATTACATGCACAGGATGTTTTAAATAAGCTAGAAGAAGATGCCACATTGAAAAGTGGATTTCTGTAGCTGTTCATAGTTTAGTTCAAGTCTACACTGATTGACATTTATGCAGAATTTCATAAGAATTCTAATGTTTTATTTAGAAATACAACAAGCTGTTATTTAGCAAGCCATCCATTAGCTTTTTTCTGTCTGTGTGTTCGTGTGCTCTTTTGGATCAATGCTTTTCTACGACCGCTGACCTGGAAAGAGCTGAAAAAGCTTTGTCTGACTCTGCTATCAATACGTGATCTAATTAAGAACAACACCCTCAGAGTAAGCCCCGTTCAACTAACAGAGACACTTCCTGGCATTATACAATTTCTCTCATTAAACCTAAACCTGAAGCTTCTGCAGATTAATAATGTGCAGAGATTTTCTCTGGTGATTTGCCTCACAATATCTCACTATAAGCACAAGTTTGTACTGCAGGCAGAATAATTGTAAGTATTGTTTGCTGACTTAACTGGTTGTCTGTATTGTCTACATTACATATTAAGCTACTGATGTCCTTGCCTGACATAACAGGACGTTATTCTGGCATTGAAGAAGGCCATCTGTTCAGCCTAGAGTGGAATGTATTGGATCTCTTCTAGGTCAAGCTTGCACAATGATGTGCCAGGATTGGGCTAGAACTCTCTGAAATCGGGAGTTGTTCACTGAACCATGAACCATGAACCATCAGCCAGTTGCAACATTTAGAGAAAGTGCAGAGCCATGTAGATAGCACTCAACCAGATGGAAGGAACAAGTAGCACTACCTGCTTTCTCTCTCAGAAAAATGCAGCCAAGCATGGCCAGTCACATCATAAACCCTGGGTCTCCTGTGCTGCCTCCAGCCCTATGTCTAACAGAGACCAGATCTGGTTGGAGGAGCTGATAGGCCGCTCTTCCAACTGTTCATCCCTGAGCCTGCCGTCCAGCCCAAGCAGCAAAGGAGGCAGCAGCAGGACTAGCAGTCGCGGGACCAGCAGTCTGCACAGTTGGAGCTCTGGAGAGACCTGCCTCCTGCACAGCTCCATCAAGAAGCGTAGCCAGGAACTTTTCGAGAGGCGACTTAGACAGGAGAAAAGAGAACCTCATGGCAGAAATGTTCCAAGGGTGGAGCAGGGAGGAGGCAAAAATCATAACAAAGTCCGTGCATGGCCAGAGAGGGGAGGAGTGCATCAGAGGAGGGGCTCAGCTTGGACAAATGCCAAAAGTAAAAGTGTGAAACTACAGTGGCTGCTGGAGGAAAGGATTGAAGACAAGCTGAAGTTCTCACAGTTTCTGGATGAAGTGACATCCAATGTGCTCAAACCAAACAGCCTGCAGGCATTTGGAAAAGAAGTTTCTCCCTCCAGCTCCACAACCACAGACCTAGTTCAGGCTGAAGACAAGGTCCACGTCGTGACCCAGCAAAGGCCTAAGCTGCCCTGTTCAATGGCACAACAGCAGATCTCACAAGAGATGAGCCCTCCTGACCTTTCACAGAAAACATGTCTGGAGACTGACATTGACACCATGAGGAGGGAAGATGAGCCACATGGCCTGCAGATAAAAGTAGAGACACCACCGCTTTTGGAGATAGACGAGAAAACAGTGATTCCACCTCCTCCGCAGTTCTGTCAAGGGTTCAACATGAACAGTCCTTTTCCTGAGTTTCATTACGACTTCCCCAAATACCCCTACAGATCTGTGTCTCTGCCCAGGGGCATCAACATGGTGAGTGATGAAAATCATCCCAGACTTTAATCAAAGCCAGGCCTCTGAACATATGTTGTGACTGAAGCAGAAATGGTTTCTTTGCTGGTTTGATTGAGCTGTTTCTAATTGTTTTCAACTTCATTATTATAACACTACATGCGGCAGAAGAAAATGATTGTTTTCAAAGAGGCAGCCTGAGAAAACACTGAACATTAAAACAACATATACAGCTTTTTTTTAAAAATAGACAAACAAGGGCAATAAAGAAGACATATTTAGAGTCTAGTATAGCATAATTTGATTGTTAATTTGAGCAAAATTTTGACTATGCACTGAAGGGATCAATTTCCTATGTATATCTGCATAAATTTAAATACTCTCTGTCCTACAGTGGTTGAAATATTTCAGTGAAAATCAAAAATTTTAACCTCAGAAATGAAAGAAGCATCATAAGACCAGTCATTAAGATACTCATGAAAATATCAAGACTAAAAGATTTCAACTCTAAGGCCAAACCTAAGCATTTCAAATTAATGAACTATTTTGCAGTAGTTTGCTTATAGAGCAACTAAATATTTACATATGTGCATAATGATTCAAGTAGTTGGATTTCTTTATATACTGTATTTATTCTATCATTCACTTTACATGCATATATGCACCACTATAAGAAGGTCTGGTAGTTCAACACACATTCCCCATCCTGTTTAAGATGTAATAGGAATGACTTGACATGTTTTTTTTTCCAAATTTAGATTTACATAAATATTAGTACAGATGTAACCTCAGGGTACATACACATTATCAATTTGATCTTTTTTACAAAGTAATTTAGGTATAACTAGATACAGCCACAGTATATCTCGTTTCTAACAGTGTTCAAATTTTGAGAAATCCATAATTTATTAACTTGCAATGGTTCATTTCATTTGATTGTCAATCATTCACAGTCATTCTACCATGTAGAAAATGACCTGCTTGATCTTTTTGACGTGTAGAAAATGACCTGGTTGATTTTATAAGATTTCAGGGCAAATAGAAGCTGATACACAGAGGTTTGATTGACAGGTTTACAGATCACTTGCCTGCTGAGTCGGACCTTTATAGAGTCAATTTATTGATTTTTTTTCTGACAGAAAGAACACAGCTCAGTTAATACTTACAGTAGCAAAATTGTCAAATGACTTTGAAAATACATAATAAAATGTACTGTTTTACTGCATCAGAAAACTACTGTTTAGCATTAACTCATTCATCAGCCCCATAGACGTTCAGAGAGCTTGCAATCCAGCAGTTTCACCACTGTTGTCCACATAAAGGCACTTTTGGCACAAAAAAATCCAACATGGAAACAACATAAATGCAACTCCATTCCTGCACAGGGTTTAGAAAGCATCAAACTGTCCAATAAAAGTGATGTGTAAAAGATGTCCTTGATGTGTGTTTGCTGGTTGTGAACTGGTCCAGTGACTGTGGATATTGTCGAGTGTCTGTGTTGTTTGTTGTTCTAGCTCTACTTTTGTCTCTCCTCTGTCCACTAACCCCAACCGGTCGAGGCAGATGGCCGCCTACCCTGAGCCACTGATTCTGCTGCAGGTTTTTCTCTTCCATTAAAGGAAATCCCCGCCCCCTACATTGCCCTTGGCTTACTCCCCGTGGTTCTGTAGGGTTTGCTCTCTGTATAGTGTCTTGAAGTTTTGGCCTTGAATTGTGAGGCACCTAGAGATGATCATTATGATCGGTGCTATACAAATACATTTGAATTGAATTGAATTGAATTGAATTGGTGGATCTTTAATTAAGTTACCTCTGAGTAAAATCATTTGAGTGAGTTTGTTCCTGGAATTCATACAGTGGTATGAAAAAGTTTAGGCACCTTTGAAAATTTCTACTATTTTCATTTATAAATCAGTAGCTTTAGACCAGCAATTTCATTTTGATCTATCAAATAACTGATGGAGACAGTAATATTTCAGCAGTGAAATGAGGTTTATTGGATGAACAGAAATAATATGCATCAAAACAAAATTAGACAAGTGCTTAAAGCTGGGCACCCTTGTCATTTTGTTGATTTGAAAATCTGTAACTACTTAGCATTGATTAGTTGGAACACAAAATTGGTTAGGTAAGCTTATTAAACCTTGAACTTGATAGACAGGCTCATCCAATCATGATAAACAATATTTAAAGTAGCCAATTTCAAGTTGTTCTTCTCTTCTCTGAAGAGTAGCAACATGGGGCCATCAAAACAACTCTCAAATGATCTAAAAACAAAGGTTGTTCAACATTATTTTTTAGGGGAAGACTACGAAAAGCTATCACACAGATGTCAGCTGTCAGTGTCCACCATGAGGAGGATAGTGAGGAAATGGAAGAACCACAAGCACAGGTCTTGTTAAGACCAGAAGTGGCAGACCAAGAAAAACATCAGAGGCAAAGGCAAAGGATGGTGAGAACGGCCATAGACGACCCACAGACCACCTACAAAGACCTAAAACATCATCTTGCTGCAGACAATGTCACTGTGCATTGTTCAACAATTCAGCGTACTCTGCACAAGGAAAAGCTGTATGGGAGAGTGATGTGGAAGAAGCCTTTTCTGCACACACGCCACAAACAGGGTCACTTGAGGTATGCAAAAGCACATTTGGAGACGCCAGCTTCATTTTGGAATTGGGTTCTGTGGACTGATGAAACAAAAAATGAGTTATTGGGTCTAAACAAGGGGCAATTCGCACTGCGGCAAAAGAACAAAGCATTCCAAGAAAAACACTTGCTACCCACAGTAAAATTTGGTGGAGGTTCCATCATGTTGTGTGGCCAGTGCCGGTTCTGGGAATCTTGTTAAAGTCGAGGGTCACATGGATTTCACTCAATATCAGCAGATTTTTCAGAATAATCTTAAAGAATCAGTCACAAAGTTGAAGTTACACTGGGGCTGGATATTACAACAAGACAATGACCCAAAACACAGCTCAAAATCTACTCAGGCATCCATGCAGAGGAACAAGTACAATGTTCTAGAATGGCCATCCCAGTCCCCAGATCTGAATATCCTTGAAATCTGTTGGATGATGACTGTCCATGCTTGGCTACCATCAAACCTAACTGAACTGGAGATGTTTGTAAGGAGGAATGATCCAAAATACCTTCATCCTGAATCCAGACACTCATCACAGGCTAAGGAAGCACATCTAGGCTGTCATTTTTGAGAAAGGAGGCTTTACTAAAAACTGATGTGATTTGTCTGTTGGGGTGCCCAAATTTATGCACCTGTCTAACTTTGTTTTGATGCATATTGCACATTTTCTGTTCACCTAATAAACCTAATTTCACTGCTGAAATATTACTGTGCCCATCAGTTATTTGACAGATCAAAATTAAATTTTTGCTCCAAACACCCACTGATTTATAAATAAAAATAATAGAAAATGTCAGGGGTGCCTAAACTTTTTCATACCACTGTATATTTGTAGTTTTTTTATTAAAGGAAATAACAACTGTGGTGAAACCATACTGTGAGGCAACTGTTATCATTTGCTACTATTTTGACTGAGATGCCAAACAGCAAAAACTTACTGTACCTTTAACCAATATAAACTACATGTCTCTCCAGACTAGGTTTACTGCAGTTCAACTTCTTCCAGTGTGCTGTAGTTAATAGATTGCAAAGCTATTTTTTCATCGTGTCTTCCTCGATACTGCTGAAGTGGTAGACCATCTGACTAACACGTCAGCCCACACCGCCATCCACACAGCCTCACTGTTCCTAAAACCAATTTAAACCTGAGGTGTGAGTTGTCCATGTGATCCACATGGACATGTGACCAGACAGCTGATAATAGAGTTCAGATGTTTCTACGAGTCTGCACATCTCTGGTGTTTCAGATGTTGACCCATGAACAGGCTCTCTATGCTCATTAGCATGCAACCCATCACCAGCTCCTCCAAGCAAACAATCACCACTGAACAATGTAGTCATTTAGTGTCTCAGCCCACTCATCAGCATTTATTTTGTGACATCCATCATTTACTCAGCTTGAGACATAACCTTGCTAAAATGGCTTCAGATGCAGGGAACCTGTTTATACAACTGTTTTTCTTAGAAATAGCAACTGGTGTTTTCCTCAGACTTATAGGAGCAGTGTGCATTTCACACTGAGACAAGCCTGAATGAAGGTTTGATTACCAATTGCTGCATCAAAAATTACTACATCCCCAGCATGACACTGACACCACTAGGAGCTGATGATGCATACTTGAACAATGTCACATTACAGTATGCTACAAGCCCTATACAGCACATATAATTCTTTAGTAGATATTTTTCTATACAACTTGAATAGTACCACCACAGGGTATGTTTTGGATCCCTTGAACAGTGTCTGAACAATCCACTGAACATGTTTACAGAGAGTTGTAAACCTGATTTGCAGTCTGTTGGTCTCCCACTCTGAACCCAAAACATACCTGACACATCTCAGAATCAGCACTGCTGCCATTTAACAATAAAGGAGAAGATCAGATTGCCTTAATTTATTGTCTGATTAAAATTCAGCCTTTGCCGTCACCTTAGCAACTGCTTGAAAAAAGGTGGGTGGTGTGGGGGCTGTGAGGCAGGCATGTGAGTCTGTTGGTGTTCATCTCAGTGTAGAGAGTGTGTGTGTGTGTCTCACTGCAAAGTTTCATCTCCTCACACAAGTCCTTGTACTTGTGTGAGCGCGGAAATTTCTTCACAGGCACACAACCTTCTGCTGAAGAAACAAACTCAATTCGCTAAGCATCTCTCAGAGCATGAAAGCACTTTCCTGTGTCTCACTGACCCTAAAGACAATAATGTTTTGCAGTGGTTGCTTTCTTATTTAATAATTCTAAGCAAACATGCATCTGATTCTACACCCCTTTCACTGCAACAAATGGTCAGTATTCAATAAAAATTCACATGAAATTGTAGCAGTGTGGATGCCATGCTTCATCATGCCTGCACCATAAATCTGACTGAGATGAGAATTCTTGGGGAATATTCTCAAGATTATGCATAATTCATTGCCTTCAGAACAGGGCCAGTATAAAACGAGTTTCTCCTAACAGACCGGGACTGTGACATTCAACAGATTGGACCACCTGTTCCCCTCCACTCCCCTGTATTTTTCCCCCCACCACCGCTATACTTTTCTCTGTCTCTTTTTACATCCCGCTTCTCTCTGTCTTTGCTCCTATTCCCTCCGATTCAGCACCTCAATAGGGATATTGAGTTGCTGCCAGTATCCCTCATGGGGGGCTTGCCATGTATCTGCAGTCTGGCTGCAATGGAGGTTTCCGCTCTCCTCCCTCCCTCCCTCCTTTCTTACTTACTTCCCCTTTTCCCTGTTTCTCACTTTCTCCTCTCACACTCTTGGTATGACATGATCGTTCTGTTCTCACCTCAGTTGTAGACAGCCAGGGTGCAGCCCGATGATGAGGATGGGGAGCGTTGCATGGGTTTGCTCACGAGCAGAGATGGAGCAGAGGGGAAAAAGAGAATGAGGGAGCAGGCAGAGGAGGGGGGGTGTAGAGAGGCAGAGGGAAACATAAAGAAAAACAGAAAGAATCAGAGATCATGTCTGCTGAATATGTATGTGGTTTGGTTTTATTTCTCTTCAGTTAACTGTCTTGGCTCTTCACTGTTGGCACCTTGTGGGTCAGTTTTTGATGGGTCCCCTTCTAACTAACGGGCTGTCATTTCTGTTAGGTGCCTGACGAAGACATGAACAGCATAGACGCTATAAGGTAAGCTTCTCTCTCTCCCCCTTCCCCGCACAAATCTTTCAGGGCTCCATCATCACGCCCCCGCGTTCTCCCTGTCTTCTTCCTTTAAGCTCCTTCCCTCCCACTCTTCCTCTCTGTCTCTCTCCTCCACTCTTGCACAGTCTCACTCCCCTCTGTCTTTGCTCCTGGCTGCTGCTGCTGTTGCTGTTGGAGTGGTGGTGGCGGCAGTGGTGGTGGAGGTGGGGTGTGCATGTGGTGGGGTTTCTCAGAGCTTTAGGGAGAGCTGGGTAAGCCAATCCAGATAGCACACACATAGAGGGGGTTTCTCCATCTCTGCCGTGGCTCAGGCAGCAGGATTTTTATCTCTCGGTCTCCAGGATGAAGCTGTGCGTGAGCGGAAGGTACAGCTTCACTCTTTACATCTTTGATTTGGATTACAAAGCTGCTTTGGTTTGTGTCTATAGCGCTCTGTCTCTGTGTGAATGTGTGGGTTCATCTGTATGTGATGTGGCTGCATGTGCGCTTCCAGTGTCAGTTCGTGCTCTCTGTAATGCAGTGCTGTAAAGAATGAGCTGCTTTCGGATAGTTTGTTGAAGAGAAAAGGGTGTTTTTTGGAGAACGTGGTTTTGTTGAATGCAGGGAATTCTTGGCTTGAAAATTCACTGCAGCATCAGTGGTGTTACTCTAAAAGGTTTGTGAATTAGTTTTGGATGTGTCAATAAATACACAAAATTTGTTTTTAACCTGTTCTAATAGATGTTGTCCTGTCACTTGTCGGAATGCACCTATAAAACTGATTAATTACCCTGCATTACTTTTATTAATTACCCATAAAATAGCAATGATTTATGATTTTTATGTATTCATACAAGGCTGACAGTCTGAAATGTTCACATAAAACCATGGTGATAACTGTGCTGCTGAGTTTCACATGCCTGCATAAACAGGTTTTAATGAGCTCATTACAAAATTACAAGTACTACTCGCCTGCTTTTCTTATTAAATTTGCATTACATAAAAAATTAAAGCAGCCAAACACAGAGCAAATATGACAACATCCAGAAAATCTGCTTTTTTTGCACTTTTTCCTTTTCCATATCTCTCACTGACTTACTTTTACCTCATTGTCCTACACTAGGCATGATTTAATTAATAATAATGAACCATTATTAATCCTGCACAGATGGAAATAGATCCTGTGCGTTCCCTTTTGTGTTCGATTACTGATGGTATTATTACGATTTCAGGCAGATTACATATTAAAAGCCATTTAACCAGCCAATGAGGGGTAATTAATCTGGCGGGTGTTTCTCCAATAAGAGGCATCAATTGTCCTCACCTCTGTGTCACAGCTTTAATTGAATTATAGCAGCACTGGCAAGATAAAAGTGGATAGTGCTGCACCTTTTCTCAGTGCTCTGAATGAACAGGAAACAAGGTCACCTGTAGCCTCTGATGAAGTTCTGGCGAGGTTAAGTAGGAAGCTGACTGCACCTTAGAGTCTGACCCGGCCTCGATCCACCCCCACACCCACCCGAGATCTCATCTGGAAGACGCCTTCCAGTTGAAATGATGAAATGTCATGAAATTTCTTGTCTCTCTTGCATGCTCTCTCACTCTTGTTCACTAATCCTGTCCCTCTCTCGGCCGGGCTCCGCTGTACATTTAACATGGAGACACACCGGAGCAGGGCACGGGAAACTAAATGCATTTAAAGTTTTAAAGAATTGCTCTGAATATTTGAAGACACATCAAATATGCAGCTGAAAGCCTTTGGGGTTTTATTTTGAAAATGAGATTGGCACCACCTGAGAAAAAAGTGACAGCTGCTGTTTCAGATGATTGACAACATAAAATTAAACAACATGATTAAGCCGCTCTTTGAACAAGTGATGATGAAATAATGTCCTTGAGTGAAAAGAAAACAAAGGCTAGCTTTAGATTTAAAAACAATAAGAATATTGAATATTGAGAGTTTTATAAAAAGCAAAGATTCCCTGTGATTTTTTTAAGATTAAGATCAGTATAGATTAATAAAAACTAAAAAAGTATGTGTTCATTAGTTTGCAGCATTAAAAATATCAAATGACTCATGCAGTAGCAGTAGCAGTGATTAATGCCTTGTCTAACAACTTTATTTAAATATTTAACACTGCATTATGTACAGACAGAATTAGAACTAATCGATTCAGTATAATGGAATGAAGCCAGCACATTTCATAGTAACATAAAGGTACTTAAAACAGAAAAGAGTTTTCAGTAGATTGTGATGCACAATATACTATACAACATACTTTGCCATACATTGTTACCAAATGGGAATCATATGAATGGAATATGCACGTAATCCCTAGCTGACAAGATAGAATATATACGTATGCATAAAACCACCTACTGTCATGGTCAAAAAATATCTTGGCATTTTTGATTGATTGGTAGAAGCTTGGCAGTCACATATGTTCACATACTGTAAAATCTAAGTGGAATGATCAGACTTTTGCAAACAGACTGATAAAGAATATTCTTAGTACAAGTTGTAGACATAGGAAATTTCCCAGACCTCTCAGACACATATTTAATCACAGTCAAAGAGTAGTTCATCAGCAGATAATGTTTCACATCCTAAGCTTAAAGTTCTGGACTGTGTTTCCTCCTGAAAATCACAAAATTCCTGCGTTTTTTACAGTAGGATGTTTTGAAAAGAGGGGCACACAGACAAATGTTTGAAAGATAGTTATGTTTCCCTGGATAAAGTGGGTGTTTAGTGAAGCAGCTGAAATGGTGATTGAGAAGCACTGTGCAGATTTCAGTATCAGTAACGTGTGTATTTGTTCCCTACTTCACCCACAATGTCTTGTTCTATGGGTGATACAGGTTTGGCTTTTTTTTTTTTACAGTTTTCAACATTTTGTTGCTTATCTTGCTCTGTTCTATGTTGTTCTATTTCTGTTCATTTTTGATATTACTTCATTTTTGTATTTGGTCAGTTTAGTTTGTTTTCTTGATTATTTGGTTTCAATATTAATTCTTACACATCCATACATCCATCCATTTTCTACCCCTTAATCCTCTCAAGGGTTGGGAGGGATGCTGGAGCCTATCCCAGCTGACTTGAGCGAAGGCAGGGTACACCCTGGATGAGTCGCCAGTTCATTGCAGGG
>JAQQAE010009866.1:0-14375 GCA_029823295.1 Pseudamia nigra
CAACATCGCTGGCCTCACCACCGTCTTGTACACTTTTCCTTTCATTCTTGCCGATACCCTCCTATCACACATCACATTGGACACTTTTCTCCAACCATTCCAACCTGCCTGCGTACACTTCTTCACCTCTTTTCCACAATCTCCATTGCTCTGGAAACCCTTGCAATTCATGTTCCTGCCTTTTATACAGAATAGCAAAATGGATTGATGGTGCAATTTTTTTACCTTCAGTAATTAAAGAAGAATTTGACTGTAATTCAAACACAAATAAATTCATATTTGATTTTCAGAAGTTGATGCATTTTGCTAAATCAAGATATAGCTAAAATTAACACATTTTGTTACTATTCTGTCCAGTCATAGCCCTAAGCTCACCTGTCAGCTCACAGTGACCCAACTCTTTTTTTAGGTTTAGTACATGCTTAAATCCCGAGACTGCAAGAGCAATCAAAGCCCTTTATGGAAATTAAACAAATGTACTTCTGGGTGCTATATTAAGGCATACACTTGGTGCACCCTTTTACAGAACAAAAACACATGTGGTCATATACACACAGCCTAAGTGAAAGAAGGGTGTGCCCCCTGCTGTTAACAGCATCTTGTGTTTGACATTGGCTTTATACATATGCTAATGTACCTCCATTTCACTGCCACTGTAATGGATGGGGTGAGACCAACAATTAGATAGTAGATGGGGTAAAAATAAGAGAAGCCTAGAGAAGAGTTACGTATCATATCTGGCCTGCACAGAGACACAGCCATCCCCGTTTTTGTCAGACGACACACCTGCATGTCATTCATAAATAAAACATTTAATCTATATTTGGATGAATCACAATCAAAGCAAAATATGTCGCACCCATGAAACACAAACTAAACCCCAAAATGATAGAGATGAAAGGCCTGCATGCCGTCTTTGTTCCTCTTGTAATTACCAAAGCCAGGGAAGTTGTAGGATGAATGAATGTTACATACAGTAAATTGCCACCCATCATCACAGACGGCCATTCCTCTCTTGGCTTCTGTGTTTATACATTCGATGTGTGCCCGACTCGGAATTAATTGGCATGGCTCAGTGCCAAATGACGGATGGATGACTGGGTAGAGGGAAGCTGTCTTTGCCCGTGTCTGTTTCTGAGTCAATGACAGCCATCTGCCAGTTCCACAGGCTACTCTCAGAGCTGTGTGTTCGCCTGCGCAGATGATGGCGTACAGTCACTTGGGGGCTCACTCTGCTGATGTCTGGTGTGTTTGTGTTACTGTACGAGCGCTGTAAACTCTGGGAGTGTTGCTGACACAGATATTAAAGCACAGGAGGAATGAGCTATGTTTCTCAGCTTTGCTGTCAACATCTGCTCTGCTTCATTTTACTGAGCTTCTGTATTTTTGGTACTGTCAGCAGATCACATATTGGTAAAGCAATAATCAGACTAAGGATATTAGAACACATTATTGACTTGATATGCATGTTTGATTGGTGCAGATGTTCCGCATATGAATTGTATAGCACACTTTTATAATTATAATTCATAATATAATTTATTATAATTCATTTATCATTATAAACATCCAGAGGGTCTAGTAATAGCTATTTGTTACTATACTTTACGCATCTGTGATGACTGTATGAAAACATAACAGAATAATTAATATAATCATGTACATACAGAACTCAAGTTGGATCATGACAAATACTTAAAGCTGCAGGAGCTGAAGTCAGGGGAAAACCAGCAGCATTGAAGGTCTCTATATAGACCAAATCGGATGGATGTGGAAAAGAGAAGCTACGTTTCGAAGGGTGAACTCACCTTAATTAACCAGTTGTCTCGTACTGTACACTCACTTTTCTCCAGCTCAGAGTGGGCTGAAGCATGGATATGAGCGTACAGAGTCAGGTCATAGTCCAACACAGGTCACTTCACTGACTTGTGGCTTCTTTTGAGTTGTTCTGGTCAGATAAAAACCTCTACTGGATTTTGCCATTAACACTTTCACACATGGTGTTCACTACACTAGACAGGAACAAGGTGATGTTAAATTTGTAAAAAATCAAAAAATTAAGGCAGAATGTAAAGCAAAAAGCAATAAGAGAGTGAGTACTTTAACTTAAAAGTGACAAAATAATCTGGAAAACAGAGAAACATAAGAAGAAAAACATACAAAATTGTAAGGAAAATCAGCAAAAGTGAACAAAAATCAGAAGAAAAATGAACAAAATCAGCACAAAATGAACAAACTGATCATGAAAACGAAGCAAATTCAATGCAAAAAGAAGAAAAATTAACAAAAATAAGCAAAATAAGAGGGAAAATAAACAAAATGAGCAAAACAATCAGGAAGTTGCAAAGAAGGTGAAAAGGAGAAAAATGAACAAAATCATCAAGTACATGAACCAAATTAGATGCAAAAAGAAGAAAAGTGAACAAAAATAAACCAAACAATCAAGAAAATGCTTTTAAAAAAATGAGCGAAAACAACAAAAACCAAAACTTACAAATTTCACGGTTGAGTCATATTTTTTATATACTGTACTGTCAAATTGTACAGGACAGAGGAAGCACTCACATTACTCGCATTTTAGATGTGAATCAGGCCTGGGTGTAACACGGACTGTGTAGTGCGAGTGCACCCGGGAGCTGAACAACGGGGGGAAGCAGTCGAGTCACATCAGACTGAACCTGATCAGTCATAAGCAGCAGTGAGCAGAGTAAACCGTAACAGTATTCAAGTAAAAGTATTGTTACTACGCCTAAACATCAGTACATGAGTAAAAGTAAAATTAGTGAGTAACTTCTTCACATGGAATTTATTACAGCCTCATATATTGATCACACATTGACTTTTCATCAATTTTTTTATTTTATTAATTTTTTTGGAATTAATAAAATAAATTGATCTATTTTAACCAGTGTTGTTCAGTTTGTTGACTTTTACTCATTTTCTTGGGCATTTTGTTTTTTTATTCAGTGTTTGTTGCTTTCTTTGTTCAGTTTGTTCACTTACTTGATAGTTTTGATCAATTTTGTTCATTTTGATGTTTATGTTGTGGATTTTTTGTTTAGTTTCTTGATTATATTTGTTAATTGCCTGATTATTTTCTTTATTTTTGCTCATTTTGGTCATTTGTGCCCTGATTTTATAGGCTACTTGAGTATTATTTGTATTAGTTTCATTTTTTTTATTTTGTTGTTTTGTTTTGTTTTCAATTTTGGGTTTTCTTTTGAGCAGTTTTACTAATTTTATGGCTTGCTTTATTCATATGTTAGATTTTACTTTTCCTTTTTTACTTTATTTAGGTCTTTTTGTACTGTATGTCCTGTAAGTTCACAGGTTCCCTCGCTGTACCCCGTGTCCCTATGTCTGTTTGGTGATTCATTAAATGATTAGGACTTAAAATGGTGAATGATTTGTTTTACATTAAAGAATCTGGAATAATTTCACCTCAGCACTGCTGGTTTCAGCGTGTTGCATCATCCACCCACTGACAGAGCACACCCAGCCACCGTCTCCCGAATGAAAGTTTTATCTCAGAGGCCACTGTTCTCCATTGTTTCCTGTTATCTCTGTGTCTGTCAAAGCAAACAGCTGTGCATCAGATATGTAACCCTCTCGTATTCTGCTCTGGGTTGCAGCTCCTGGGCTTTGTGTACGCCTGTTATGTTGTCAGCGCCATCACCGAAGAGGAGGACAGCTGTGAGTATCTTAACCTCACCCCACATATAAACACACAGTCTTTTTTTTTTTGCAACAATGAATGATTGAATCACACTCAGACCCACTTGCACAGATGAGGAGGAAAACACCCGAGTGGGGAAGAACGGGACCGCACCTCTCTTCGTCTCGCTGTCCTCCTTCCCTTCGCCTCCGCTCCCCTCTCCTCCCCCACACCAGCTGGGCCCTCGATCCCCTCAGAACCAAAGGAGCCAAGCGTTCCCTCTCACACCTCCTTCAGCCCATTCTTTCCTTTCCCTTTCACATGTCCACTCATCGCCGCGCTGTGTGGTCCTCGCTGCCATTACAGCCGCTCCTTTAATGTACTTTCCCTTCTCTCACTTTCATCTCTCTATGTGCCCCTTAAAGTTTGTCTCTCCAGCTGTCTGTCTTCTGGCGAGGGTGGGTGTTTTAATTTTACTCATGCGTTGCACCTCCCCCCTTCTCTTGTCCACAAACACACAGACACACACCCCTTCCCTCCTCATGTCGATCTCTCTTGGAGCTTGTCAGAAGCCTCTACCCACTGACTCCCAAAATCATGTATATACACAAATGGTTATTTAGGCTGTGACAATGCTAGTTGGTTAGGTTTAGGCACAAAAATAACTTGGTTAGGGTCTGGAAAAAACTGATCCTAATTACATGAGGACAACATCATATGCTTACAGTATAAAACACACTGTTATGAATAGGTTTAGGTATGAAAACAACTTGGTTAGTGTAAGGAAAACATTGTGGCTATGCCTAGAACGAGGAAGTTACATAACAAAAACACCTTTTAAAGGGTTTTTCCTGGCTCAAAATAAAACAGATGTGGTTCTGTGCTTTAATCTATGTCAAACTTTTATAAGAAGCGTATTGTAAGAGTTCTAGTAAATATATGAATGAAGAAATTGGGTGGTAATCATGCTAAAAGAGCAAGGTATGAGCCATCCCCTCCCTTCCATTTTATGGGACTGAATTTTGGCAAACAATTGTGGGAAAGGTGTATTAGAGCGAATGGCACAAGACATAATTTGATCCTATTTGAAATATACTATCATTATATGTTTGCCAGTTTAAAAATAATTTTACAAATCAAGAAAGTTGAAGCTTGTTGTAAAGACTGCGAAGTATCAGTTGTGTGAAACAGCTCAGTGGACGGTATTTGATGCACACCCCAAAACTGAAACAACTGCTACTTTGGCAAATTTGATCTTGTTCTTCTTGCACTCGTATAGCACCTTTCTACTCTGTAGCACTTAAAGGCATTACATTGCTTTCCATTCACACATTCACCCACCAGTGAACATTCACAGGGTTCAGTGTCTTGCTGAAGTACACTTCGTCCTGCAGACATAAGGAGCTGTGGATCAAACCACCAACCTTTCGGTTCATGTACAGCCAAACTGAATAATTTGCTAGTGTTGAGCTGCAGAGAATTCAACCTAAACAAATAATCTGTTGTTTGTCTCTGATTGTAATACATCTTTTTCCCGTTTAGGTCCCATGGGGCAAAACTGGAAGGGGTGGGACTCAGGCACTTTCATCAAACATCAGGGAATATACAGCTCAGCAAAAAATAAAGAGACTGCTTTCTCTGATTTTACTATGTATAGGTAGGTGTTTGAGTACAATGAAAATTTTTGTTTAATTTTCTAAACTCCTGACATTTCTCCCAAATTTCAAATAAAAATATTATCATTTAGAGCATGTATTTGCAGGACATGGCAAATGGTCAGAATAAAAAGATGCAGTGATTTCAGTCTCAAATAGTCAGATTTGCATAACTAACTGCATATGTGTAAGTTTTGATAGTGGCATCTGTAGCTGGTCAAAAATATGTTTTGATCAGTCATTTTCATTTTCACTTTAGTGGGGCTACAAGAGCTGGTGAAAAGCCATATCTTGATTACTGAGGAAAATATTGTGATTGCTTGGTTGTGAAGGAAAATCTACATATTTCCACAGGGGTATTCAACCACTGTCACAAAGGGCCAAGAAACGACACTTTTTCTTTCCAGCCAGTCTCTTCAGCAGGTGATTTCACTGAATTCCTTCCCACTGATAGCTCTTCAGTGAAAACACCTGCTTTAGTGAGTGGTTGGAAAGAAAACATGTACCGGTAGTATCTCGGCCCTTTGAGGAATGGTTAAATAGTCCCACATTACTCATTCATAAAAAATACAAAAACAAAAAAGAGAACTTCAACTATAACTTCATGAATACGAATGCATGCTTTGACTTCCCATGTTTACAAATCACCATCACCATGCAGTAGAGGGTATACTGTGATCACCCTAAAACCATCTAAAGCTGGACCTTTAAATTGCAGCCTTACATAATGAAATGATTGCAGAGGCTGATATTGACATTATGATTGCAGTGTCATTCGACAGCCCTAGTTAGACTTGTTTTAAAGCTAAGGTTAGCAGTTCTATCTGAGTTTCAATCACTGATAAAAGTTACAATAAAATAAACATTCAAAAAGTTGAAAACAATGTAAAAACAAAATAAGATGACAAAGATGTGAATGATGTAATATAAAAATCACATATGAAGTAAGCTCAAAACAGAAAAAAATGACACACCTGCAGTTTGTGATTTCATTACGGTATTTGGTTTTTGTTTCACAGCATTAAATTGAAAGCCTCAGTTGTAAATCGAGATGCAAACATTTTATTACTGATTTAACTTACGGTGTGAATAAAGTAACAGTTAATACAAAGGACAAATCAAAAGACAAAACTGAGTCATTTTCACCCAGCTTCAAAAACTGACCAGTATTGCTCCTCAGGTGAGAACAGGTTTTCCTGTCTATGTTTTACCTCTGATTTTCTTGGATATTTCAAATGTATTTCAGCATCAGGTGAACTTAACAGTTAACCTCAGTGCTTTGCTATTGTGCGAAAGCATTCTGTCCGAGTGAGTTAGGGGTGTGAAAAAACCCACAGGGGGACCTAGAAACAGGTCATAAGAAGGTGAAACCAGAGATGGACGCTTGGTGATAAATGACTCAGCTGCTGTGACCTCATAGGCTGCAGGTCAGGAGGTCAGAGGTCTTAATAGAGTTCAGTGCAGAGCAGGAAACATTTGATCTGTGTTACTGTAGTAACCCTCCACCACGTACAGTACACAGTGATTCTCCAGGAAGGGCTTATTCAGCAATAATTTTCACATTTATTTTTGTACTACTGCACCTGTTACTGAAGAAATGAGTGAAAATTAGGTCATATTTAACACAACATGCAAGCGTGCTATATATTATCATGTTCTGGGCCTTAGACACCCAAGATGAAGGATACACTGCACACACTAGCTGCATGTTAAACAGCCGATTCTTGCGATGTGAGGAATTTGAGTGTTGTTTCTGCGCGTGTGTTCCTGCTCAACAGTTGTACAGAAGTCCACGTAGCTCTTTGTTGGTCACATACCAGGGATTCACTGTCTGTGAGCGGTTAGCATCCCCACCCAACCGATTCTCTCCGTAGCTCCCGGCAGTACCACTTAATCATCAGTCACCCCTAAGTAATCCCTCGAGGACATTTCAGTGTTGAGCGTAACTTGGGGGGTCGGGGGGGACTTTTCACTCCCACTTTGATTTTTATGTGACCTTTGAGCTCTGTTAATTTCTTTTGAGAACAGTTGGCAGATATTGGATTTGTTTAAAATCACAGCCGATTGTCATTCATTCTCCAGAAAGACAAAAATATCCACAGTGCAGCAGTAAGGGAAGGTTCAGTAAAAAATGCAAATGGAACAAGGTGTAATTTTTATTGGTTTTAACCACGTGTTCTTCTCTGATCTAGGCTTTGGAGAAATAAAATGCATGTACACCACTTCCAACTGGTAGCTCTTTGTTATTGTAATCAGGCTTTGTCTGCACACACAGGCATTTGTACACCCAGACACAGGTGTGCACACACATACACGGCCGTACTGTCAGAAGAAACAGCAAAGGCACTTGTGCTCTCATTTTCTGCTCTCATTTGATGTGTAGATTAAAGCCAATTCCTCCATCAAACTCCCTAGCTGCCTCAGCATCTCTCCTCCTACTCAGAACTTTCTCTACTCATTACTTGTTTTCTTTAAATTCCTGCTTTTGTGAAAAAATCCATGCTGTCTTCTGCTCTCCTCTTTACCTGATTAATCAGTTTTTGCTTCAAACTGTAATGAGCAGATAGGTTTAGTACACATTTACATTTACTCTGTTGCATATATGAGTAGTGTTGCCAGACAGATGTGCTTCTGAGAGTAGCTGTTTTGCAGAGTACTGTGATGAAAAAAAAAATACCTCGACACAGTCACAGGTAGCTTCACATTTCAGTGATTCACAGTAAAATGAATACAAATGTGAAAACAAACACCTAAATGAGCACTAAATTAACAAAATTATGAAGTACATTACAATAAATCACCAAGGGAATTAAAAACATGAACAATGTAGCCACAAAAGGGTAAAATGAGTAACATAAGCTACAAAATGAACAAAATAAAATGAGAAAAATAAAGAAAATGAACAAGAAAATGTACAAAAATGAACAAAATGATCAACAAAATTAATTTTAAAAATGAACAATATAAACAACAAAATAAACAAAATCATCAAGTAAATTACAGTAAATCAAATAAAATAAATGATTATGTAAATCATTAAAGAACAATGTAACCAACAAAATAAATGAAAAAATTAACAAAGTAACCAAATACAGTACATGAACAAATATGAACAGCAAAATGAAAAAAGAACAAAATAAACAACCAAATGAACAAAGATGAACAAAAAAAAACAAAGTATATCAACAAAAATGAACAATATAACCAACAGAGTGATTAAAATAAAAAAAATGAACAACAAATTGAATTTAAAAAAATAAATAAAATTAGCAAAATGAACAGATATGATCAAATAACAAAAAATAGCTATAGAACCCACAAAACTGAGCAACACTCACCAAAATAAGCAAGAGAATAACCAAAAATGAACAAATATTTTGACAAAATACTTTAATTAACGTGCACATCGCATTGTTATTACCTGTTACATAAATGACCTGCTCAAATGCAGTACATAAGCCCAGTGCCATGAAGTTAATCATTGATTACTCTTACTCTACTTGTTTTTATGAGTACTACTGCTTCTTCTTGAGTCATTAGAATTAGAAAGTAACAATACTTTTCTTGAATATCATGTGTGTTTACTCTACCCACCTCTGGTAATGAGGTGTGCTTGTAAAAAGTTAGAGGTCTCTGGCCACTCATCGTATCTGCCTCATTAAGCCCGAGCTGGCCAATAACTTCTCTGAGCTGATTGCATCTCATCATGACCAGGAAGGTTGGTCGAATTCACAGGAGAGACAGGAAAAGGAGAAAGAGGGAGACAGAAGGGAGGCAGAGGACATGATGTTTGACCGGACTAAGCCGAGGAGGGAGAAGCACAATATGCAAAAACAAAGACAACCGGACAAGATGAGCTTTTCACTGAGGAGGAGATAAGATAGGATCCTGCTCACATTGAGGAGTCTCTCCGTCTCTGAGGAGGGGTATGTTAGAGTTGAGTGTTCAGGCTTGTGTAACGAATACCTCAAGACACACACATAAACACACACAAATACACAAAAAGACAGAGCTGCTCAGAATATTTTAGCAACGTAGAATCCATCATTACAGAGAATGACTTGGTTTCAGGCTGTGGTATAGACACAGGTGGGTAGTACTCAAGTACATTGCAGAACACCTTTTACTCTTACTCAGTTACATTTGTGATAAACAAAGAGAAAAGTATTTCCTAGTTACATTTTGCTCTGCCTCAGTGAGTAGGAGTAAAAAATGTTGAAATTAAAAAAAGTAACCAAAAATCAATTCAATAAAAAATTACAAAGAAATCAGGCAAATTATCACAATGAATAAAAAAAGTAAATTCCCCCCCATCCCCCTCAATATCAGTAAAATGTCCATTTGTCCCACCCAGGAAAACAATTTAAACTTTTTGTCTGTGCTTTTTTGTTTATTTTCTTCATTATTTTGTTCATTAATGTTGATTTTTAGATGATTCTCTTCATTTGGTGGATTATTTACTTAATTTTTGATCACTTTGTTGACTTAGTGCCATGGTTCATTTCATCAAAATGAACCAAATACGTAAAAATAACTTAAATGTGTAAAATGTCATAAGATGTGGATTTAATTTGACTTTATTTTTTAACATCAATCATTGCCAACAATATCAATACACAATAAGCAATAATATGAATAATGTCCAAAAAGGACTAGGAAGAACTATACACACATATAATTCTGTCTCTTTATTTCTTCTCCTCCGTCAATATAGTGTAGTCACCTTTTTAACATGATTTACAAAGCAACCCAATATAGGAAAAATGTAGACATTATGTAATTTTGAATTTTTCTCCCATTTTTTCCTCATTTTTGTACATGTTGTTGCTCATTTCTCTCATTTTAGTGCTTGTTGTTGCCTATTTCTGTCCATTTAATCCTTGTTGTTGCTTATTTTTCTCATTTTTTGTGCTTATTTGCTTAGTTTTCTCATTTTAGTGCATTTTGATGTATATTCCTTTCATTTTAGTATATGTTGTTGCTCATTTCTCTCATTTTAACACTTGTTGCTTATTTCTCTCATTTTAGTGCTTGTTGTTGCTTATTTCTGTCCTTTTAATGCTTGTTGCATATTTTTCTCATTATGATGCTTGTTGCTTATTTTTCTCATTTTAGTGCATTTTGATGTATATTCCTTTCATTTTAGTACATGTTGCTCATTTTTTTCATTTTTTGTGCTTGTTGTTGCTTATTTCTGTCATTGTAATGCATGCTGTTGCTTATTTTTCTCATTTTAGTGTTTGTTTTTTCTCTCAGTTTAGTGCTTTTTGTAGCTTTTTTCTCTCAGTGCGTATTGTTGCTTATTTTGTTCATTTACTTGTTTATTTAATTCATTCCCCATCATATATGTATGAGTAATATAATTAATATAATTAAAAATATTTCTGAAAATGTACAAGAAGATCCAGAGGTACCCAACTAAATATGTCTCCCCCAGTGTTCAGATGAAGCCTTACATCCTTGCGTCCATTTCTAGTGTGTATTCACTTGCACACACATATATATTTTATGTGTGTATTCCATTCACTGTGACTCACTGTTTGTCTGTAGGTGTTTGTAGGAGTGCCTCGCAGATTTGTTACACAGAGTTATCGGTGGCAGGCAGACGCACCGTCAGAGTGAGTGGTGGGGAAAATCCTCTTTGTAAAGTAGGTCATGGAGTTAGCCGCCAAGCGCCAGGATAAGCTTGCTTTAGCATGTCTGCTAATTATGCCGCCGCCCTCTGTGCTGAGTCACATCCCCAGAAAATCCTTCGCAGCAGACTAGATGGATGGATGAATGGATGGGTGC
Organism: Pseudamia nigra; assembly: GCA_029823295.1. NCBI lineage: Eukaryota > Metazoa > Chordata > Actinopteri > Kurtiformes > Apogonidae > Pseudamia > Pseudamia nigra. The sequence goes on from JAQQAE010009866.1 coordinate 11,101, forward strand.
ACGGGGGTGGGGGGGGTGAAGATTATTTTCACCCACACCCCCATTCATTGAAGCTGGTTTAATCTGTTGCTGGATGTTGCAACAAATGTGGCTAAAATGACAAGAAACAACACTTAAAGATTGTGGATATTGAGATCAAATTTTGCTCCATATCCTCTTATACATGGTTTATTATCAGGAGTATTGGTGAAGATGCTGACCACGGTGTGCAGTGTCTGCGCTTCATCTCCAATCCTGGATGCATTCACTGACTCCTCCTCAAAATCCCCATTGGCCAAAGAGCTATTTCCAGAGTTAGTCCAGATTTTATCCTTTTCATGCATGAATCATTAAAAAAACTGCAATATATTTTCAGCCTTGTGGTACTTCCGGCCACTGTTTAAAATAATGTCTCTTATTTTGAGGGAAGTAGTGGTTAAAAACTTAAATTTTGTCCATCAGAACATGTCAGGGCTTGAGTTACTATATGATAATGTACAAAAACAAAATTATGAACAAACCACGCAATTTGTATAATGTTTTTTTGTATTGTAGTGGTAAATGAGTGTGCTTGCTACTGGAAATGCTGTTTAATATGTGTGAATAACTGTGCAAAGTGCAGTACCTCAGCAAACAGTGAAACAGAGAAAAATTATTTGAAAGTTTGTTTTTTTGTTGTTTATGTCCATTTTTTAAAGCATTTTCCTGGCTGGTTGGTATATTTTTGATTGTTTTTCCTCATTTTTTCATCTAATTTGGTTCATTAATTTGATTATTTTGTTAGATTTTTTTCTCTCTTTTCTTGCTTTCTGCGCAATTTCTTGATTATCCATCCATTTTCTACCCCTTAATCCTTGTGAGGGTCGGGGGGGGGGGTGCTGGAGCCCATCCCAGCTGACTTGAGCGAAGGCAGGGAAATTAACATGAACTACAAAATGAACAAACATGAGCAAAAAAATTAAGAAAATCTCTAACTTAGAAAAAAACGTGACAGACCAAAAATGAACAAAATAATGTATGAAATGAACAAAAATGATGACAGGTAGGTACAGTGTATCTAACTACCTACCTATCCATTCATCCATCCATCATCTCCCACTTGTCCTGGTCAGATTCGCGGGGGATCCCTAAGCAGAGAAGCCCAGACTTCCCTCTCCAGAGCCCCTCCAGCATGTCCTGGGTCTGCCCCAGGGCCTCCTCCCCGTTGGAGCTAGTTTTGGCAATGAGGGATTGGACCACCCAGGGCCTTGCCTTCAACTGCCAACCAAACCACACAGCACCGGACCCTTACAACCCTTCCTGCAGGTGGTGGGCCCACAGGAAGGCATAGTTGTAAGGGTCTTCTGACCAATTTGCCTTTGGAAACCCTACTAGGGGCGAATTGGTCCTGACAACATAATTCCTAGGATCACTGAGGCACGCAAATCCCTCCACCACAATAAGGTGGCAATTCAAGCAGGGTACTGCAGCATACTGTACGAGTTTAAAAAAATGAACTGTGTCATTAGTGTGGCTGTGAATGGTTGTAAAATGAAAAAAGAATGCAGTGCTACTAAACTAACTTCTATTTCATTGTAAACAACATGGCCACTATGTATTTCATGTTTTGTGAAAATCATTTTATTTGAAAATAAAATTATACAGTCATTCCTGAATGTTGGCTTCAGAACACATTCTGAAAACACTGGACAGGGTCAGTTTTATGGGTCAGTTTTATGGAGTAATTTTACTGTGTTTAATACAAGGGCACAAATTACCTAGAATCAAGTAAAAACTAACAGTGAAGAGGTTAAAATAATTTTGTGGGGAGTAAAACTATTATGTACGCAGAAAAGCTGTACAAACAATTAAAATCCTCTCAGTTTTGCAAATTCACCTCTCACTTTTTGCTTTCCATACACTTCTATGTTCTCCTCATTTTTGCTTTTTTCAATGTCCTACAATCGCTTGAAACAATGACGTGATGGAGTGGGAGTCAACTAGATGATTGGTGGTAACCAGCCTCGTCATCGGTCTGTCTGGCAAGTGCTTTGTGTTGCATAAAGGAAACAATGAACTATAAGTCGCAATAGCGATGCGCGGTTTTCAAATGAAACACTGTTTAATATCTTACAGTGATGTATTTAGCTTGTTAGCATGAGCATGTTGCTCATTATCTATGGGGATGTTAGCACAGTCCACCAACATAGAAATCTTAATGGCAAAAAAACAGCTGCATTTCAAAAAAACTGTAAAAGTATCAAAAGAGTGGAAAATTTTTTTTAGCTCTGATATGTAAGATAATGATAACAACATGATATAAATGATCGTATGGCACTATAATACAGTGAATAATGAAGAAATCTGTCCTGTGGTCAGTAGTGACATATTTATCAGTAGGAGCTGAATATAATAGCAAAGCAAGTATATATGTAATAGTGAGGGTGTAGTAATTATAGTAAGTATTAGGATTTGTTTGTAGCATAAAAATAACTGCATTAAAGCTGCAGTACATAACTTATTATACAACTATTTGTGGGGAAAAAATGTCTCCTATTGCATCACCTACAGCAAGCAGTATGATTTTCAAAACTCCACACCGCCCGCATTGCTCCTGCTCAATTCCACCAACAGGCAATAAGCTGGCTGTCAATCATTCTCAAACACATGCTTGAGATACTTCTCATTAGTGATGTTACAAGATGTGTCGAGGCATCGAAGCATCTGCCGAGTAATGCAGGGGACATTTCCGCGAAGCGTGAATCGAAGCCTGCTTCACTCAGGGGAGGACCCAAAAATGATGACATCCAAAGCCTCGCTGCCCGGCTGCACCACGTGACTGCTTCGGGAAGTGGTTCATATTTGTCAAGAGGTTTGATAGCGATATAAACCTATCAGGCTCCGTTCAATGTGTTTTTTTTTTTTTTTGTAGGAGAGGTGCAGTCAGTTCAGAGTATAGATAGAGTTTTGCTAGTTTGGATTCCAGAGTTTGAATTGCATTTAGATAGTTCAGAGATAGTTTGGAGAGTTTAGAGAGAGAGCGTGAGAGAAGTATGAGAGCTTCCTTTGATGGCAGCTGCATAAAACACTATATGAGAATGAGTACATCGTATTTACTGACGTCATGGAAAGTAACTATTCAATTCAGTGCAAAAGAACACTCAAACCACAGTACAGTGGTGCTCGACTTAACGCATTTAATCTGTTCCATGTCACGTACTGGATCCACGACAAACTCCCATATAAAGTATGTATTACACACCAGTACGTGTACATTTATTCATTGTTATTATTTCCATCCATCCATTTTCTACCCC
>JAQQAE010009867.1:0-14374 GCA_029823295.1 Pseudamia nigra
AGGGTGAGATGGAGGCAGATGATTCGCTGTGGCGACCCCTGAAGGGAACAGCCGAAAGGAAAAGAAGAAGAAGAAAACGATTAATCCTCGTAGTGTTAATTGAAGTGTTTAGACTGTTTATAAAAGATGGACATGAAGAGCTGTTTGAAAGTTCCAACAAAGAGCCTCTGGGTACCACTGCCTGCTCACTCTGATCCAAAAAAATGACAAATTATGAATCAAACACACCTGTCAATCAAAGTGTCTATTCTATTAATTAAGAAGAAATATCACTGTCTGGATCTTCAGGTGAACATAAACTGTGAAGACCAAAACTGTTGTTTTTACCCAGGTGTAAACATATTCATTTCTATTGTTAACATTGGACATTTTAATATGGGACTCTATATGGATTGAATCATTTTTGCATTGAGCCCCAGTGGACGCAGACAGTACTGCAGTTTTTGACACTTGAACATTTGCCTCACGGCTCAGTGACAGAGCTCCACTGTCAGAATGTCTCGGCGTGTTTCTGACTTAAAGGGGTTCAGCTTCAAGGACACGTTTGTCCTCAGTAGTGAGCTTGCCTTAGGACGCCTGTGTTTGACAGGTAGAAGTGTGCCGACAGAGGAAAAAAGAGCCTTTGGGACTTGCCTCCTCGTGTTCTAGTGAGTGAAGTTGTCTCTCTTGAATTTAGTGTCTCGTGGAGCAGAAAAACAAAGAGGGAAGAACAAAACTCATAACTCATTTGTATGTCCGTCCCACATGTTGTAAATATTACATCCTATTGTCTGTCAGTGATTGTAATCTTGATGACCCAAAACAAAGCGTGTTCTCATTCGAGGTCACCTGTCACGTCACGCTGTCATATAACGGGTACATAATCTGGCCTCACAAAGAATTTTGAGCTATAAATGGTAGTAATTAAATGAACTGCATGGCTTACGGACCATTTGTCCTGTTGTCTGTGATCTAAAAACACAACTTTGTTCTGTGACCAGATTATGTTTAAAATTGTAATTACCGTATTTTCTGGACTATACATAGCACTTTTTTCATCGTCTGGCTAGGGGTGTGACGTGTGCTCAGGTGCAACTTATGTACAGTATTAAAACATTTTACATCTCAGTTATTTTAACACTGACAGTGCAGCGTCACTGCAACCGGGAGGATGCGCCATGCAATGTGAATAACTGTTAACATATTACGTGAACATATGAGACACCTATTCACCCTGTTGTTCTCTATTCAATTATTACTATAACTTGCATTTCAAGATGAAATGTCTGTTCTTGGTGTCGGATTTTGTAAAATAAATTTCCCCCCAAAAATGCGACGTACAGTCCAGTGCGACTTATATACAGGTTTTTTCTTCTTCATTATGCATTTTATTGGCTTGTGCGATGTATACTCAGGAGTGACGTATAGTCCGGAAAATACGGTAATCAATTAGTCATCCAGACACATTTGACACTGCACTACCAGTCAAAAGTTTGGACACTGCTTCTCCTTCAGTGGTTCTTATACTTTTATCATGTTCAACATTGTACATTAATATCGAAGACATTCAAACTGTCGTGGAATTATGCAGTTAATAAAAAAGTGTTAATGTAAAGTAATGATAGACCGTCTTTTCTCTTTGCTTTCTGTTTCCTGCCACAATATGAATTTGTACTGTAGTTGTAGTAGCACTCATCGGGCTGTTGACTCTGTACCCACCCTTCCTCTGCACAAGACAACTGATGGTCTAAAGCACATTAAAAAATAGCACAACTTAACTCTCTGAAAACAATTCCACGTGACGACGTGGTGAATCTGGTGACATAACGCTGAGTGTGCAAAATGTTGTGGGCTGTTTAACACTTGTCTTCCACAGTTTGTAGGTCTTCAGTATTAATGTACTGTGTTAAAAATAAGGAAAATAAGGAAAAAACACTGGAAAGGGTGTGCTCATACTTTTGGCCAACAGTGCGCATTGTGTCAAAAGAAAAAAGAAGCTTGTTAAAATAAGTGGAAAAAAAGAATTGTTGATGCCTTTGAGTCTCACTGTAACTCTTCTGTCTGTTTTCACTTTCGTGGTTTGTACTTATTGTTCTTTAAAAATAAGAGGACATTCCTGCTTTCCCTCTTCCTGCTCTCTGCCCGTGGATGTGACGTTTGCACGTGGGGTTGTGTGAAACTTCCACGGAGAAGTTTGTGGTGAGGTTAGAGCACATTGCATCCAGATGTGGAATGTGGTTTTGGCCTTGTGGCCTGTCTGTTGAATCATGCCACTTTACCAGCATTACCCACAATCCTCTGGGGATTTAGTGACCCCATTTACTGAAGGGGACACAACAGGATCCACTTGGTCACTTCTGAAGGACACAAATGATGATGAGGCTGGTACTGATGATGAGGCACTGTCAGGCTCATTTGAATGTCATGTGCCATTTGAGTGTTGTTGTAATTGTGATTGTTATTATTTAACTCATTTTGTAGCTTAGGCAGCGTTCCCATGCATCCTGGAAAACCTGAAAAACCTGGAAGATAGTTAATTAATTTTCCAGTCATGGAAAACGTATGGAAAAGGAGAAAAAAAATCTATTGTCCTAGAAAAGTTGTCCTGGAAAATGATTGTTGGTTATTTTGTTAAATTTCAGTGTTATTTTGTTCATTTTAACTTGCTTGATTATTTTGATGATTTTTTTTCTAATTTTAATTTTTCTGCTTATTTTGTTAAATGTTGGTGTTATTTTGTTCATTTTTGGTAACTTACTTATTTTGATGATTTATTTTCTCATTTTGTTGCATATTTTGTTACATTTTGGTGTATTTTGTTCATTTTTAGTAACTTCTAATTTTTTTTTCCTAATTTTTACATTTTTTTATTGTTCATTTTTGGTAATTTACTTGATTATTTTGTTTTTTTATTTTTGTTTCTTTTTTAAAATTTTGGTGTTGTTAATTTTTGGTAATTTACTTATTTATTTTGATGATTTTTTTCATTTTGTTGTTTATTTTGTTAAATTTTGGTGTTTTGTTCATTTTTGGTAACTTATTTATTTTGATTTTTTTTCTCATTTTGTTGCTTATTTTTATTCAGTTTTGGTGTTATTTTGTTCATTTTTGGTAACTTATTTGATTATTTTGATTTTTTTTTTCTCATTTTGTTTCTTATTTTGTAAAATTTTTGTGCTATTTTGTTCATTTTTGGTAACTTATTTATTTTGATGATTTTTTTTCTCATTTTTTGCTTATTTTGTTCAATTTTGGTAACTTATTTATTTTGATTTTTTTCTCTTTTTCTGCTTATTTTGTTACATTTTAGTGTAATTTTGTTCATTTTTGGTAACTTACTTGATTATTTTGATGATTTTTTTTCTCGTTTTGTTGCTTATTTTGTTCATTTTTCGTACCTTGATTATTTTAATTTTTTCTTGTTTTGTTGTGTATTTTGTTACATTTCAGTGTTATTTTGTTCATTTTTAAAAAAATAACTTGAATATGTTGATCATTGAAATCATTTTGTTGATCTTTTTGTTACATTTTTTAAACTTAATGTTGATCACTTTTCTCTGTTTGTTGCATACTTTGTTGATGTTTGTTAACTTACTTGATTATTTTGATCATTTTTTTGCTTGTTTCGTTCTTTTTTTGTTCATTTATGGTGTAATTTTGTTTGTTTCTGTTAACATAGTTGATTATTTTGATCATTTTAAGAGGCAAAACTAGTGAGTTTCAGTTGCAGATTGTTGCTAGTGTTGGTCCATGGGTGTGAAAGTGGTACATGCATAGGATGTATTCGTGTGTGGTGAAGTACGGTAACTTGTCTGTCATACTGTAGTGGCTGAAAATGCCCTGGAAAATAAATTAAAGAAAAGAGTGGGGACCCTGTTAGAGCACAGGAGTACATATCGGGGGAGGGGGGGGGGATTTGTCCTCTTCAGTAGCAGTAAAATGTACATTTGTCCATCCTAGAAAAACTAAATTCATGGTGTTCACGTTTTATTTTACTGATAATTTTAAACTAATTTGTAACTTTTACCTCTATAAAATTAGGTTTTACATAAAATGATGACATTATTCTTCATTTTTGGGTTTATTTGTAATTGTTTTCTTCATTATTTTGTTCAGTTTATACCGGAGTTCATTCATTTTTAAAAATTTTCACGACTGTCTTGTTCAGTTTTTGCTCCCTTCATAAATTTTTGCAGAAAAGGCACAAACTGATAAATTCACAATTCTTGAGGACATAGAAGATGAGTATTCAACAGTCAAATTTGCCATCAGGATTTGAAATGTAATCAAATTTCTATAAAATCAGCAAAGGACAATATAATGTGATTTTGTACTACCGGTAAGTGTGACTATAAAGATGCAGGTCATCCTTATCATCATCATTATAGTTGAACAATTTTCCAGTTCAGTATCACATTTTATAGTAACACGGGACCTGAGCTGTTGACTGAGGACACTGAATATAGAAAACCTGAAGCAGGTTTAGTTTATGCCTCCTGAACGAACCTCCACTGTAGATCATATAACACTGTTTCATACTCTTTCACCATTTGCCACTAAATCTGTCTCCAATGCACTTATTTGAATTTACCTTTCATCAGTGCACCCATTTTTTTAAACAGTTTCACACAAAATTGCTTTTACTTGGAGGAATGGAATAGTCTTGGTAGCTGAAGGTCAAGGTTGCTGTTTCACGTCTGTCCATTTATAGTGTATCCAAAGAAAACTTTGATTGAATATCCTCATATTCAATACAACCCCTCCTTGAATCACCACCTTATCGAGGTGTAGGGGTTTGCATGCCTGAGTGACCCTAGGAGCTTTGTTGTGAAGAGCAGATTATCCCCGACAGGGTCTCCAAAAGCAAATTGGTCCCAGGTGACACATGAGACTAAGAGCAATTCAGAATATCCTTATGATTATGCCTTCCTGTGGGCCCACCACCTGCAGGAAGGGTCGTAAGGGTCTCGTGTTGTGTAGTTTGGGTGGCAGGTGAAGGCCTGGGTAGTCCAATCCCTGGTTGCTAAAACTAGCTGCAACTATGAGGAGACCCTCGGACAGATCCGGGACACGCTGGAGGGACTATTGCCATGTCTACATGTACCTGGGTATTTTGGAAAATGCATATTTTCTGATGCGTTTTTTTGCACATCATCCACATGAAAACGGCAAATCCAGTCACTGAAAATGATCATTTCTGAAAACTCCGGCCAAAGTGGAGATTTTGGAAAACTTCGTTTTGGTGCCTGTGTGTGGACGGGGAAACGGCGTTTTATGGTCCTGAATGTCACAGTATGCGACAAAAATGCATCGACATCATGTGCGTGACCTTTGTTTTTCCGACCGGGAGGAAACATTACTACCATGTTTCACACAACAGCGGCGGCTCATGTTACAATCCACATCCGCTTTGGCCCTTCACAATAAAAGCATAAGCTTTATAATGCAGAAGTTAACCAAAAATCATACTAGGCATTACAATAAGAGGAAATGCCATGAAATAATTTACGCCGTTGAGGTGGTACCATTATTTATGTGCCTACAAACACAGCTGCTAATTTACATTAAAGTGCAGAGGATAAGGAGCACGTTTTATATGTTTGGCATGGTCATTATAGTGTTCCACAGAGTATTTATGGGGGTTGGTGTGAATGAACACTTTTCTGAATACGATCTCATGTGTATAATGTTATAATTGAAAGCGAAGGTGGGGAAATATGTGTTTACATCTGATGATGGCATATGTCTCTCAGCTGGCCTTGGAACGCCTGGGGACCCATCCGTCCTGCTGGGGACCCAGCTTGAGATAAGTTGGACTACATCTCTGGCTAAGTGCTAACACGAACAACACCGTAATATGACTTTAGTTGACATTGCATGGCCAAGTTTTACCGTGGCAGTAAGCTAGAAGCTAATATTAGGTTTCCCATGAGTCCCTTGGCATGAACGCTTAGTTTGCCCTGCTGCCGTTCGTCCATATATGGTTATATCCTGTTTTTGGCTCCAAAATGGCAGCCAGATTCAGAAACTGAATGACGTCACGGTCAATTTGTCTACTAATATATACAGTCTATGATCATAACTCAAGGTTTTAGATTACAGTGCAAGAAATCTGATGGTCCTTGTAATATTTTGAGAGATGCTATATAATTTGGTAAAAAAAAAAATCATGTTGCTATGGTTATGGGCAACATTGTGACTCATTTAGAGATGTCAAGTTATATGAACTGGCTTAAAAAATACAAAAAAACCTCAAGAAATACAAGAACTTTAGAGAGCAAGCAAGTTGTGACATTCTTGCAACATAAAGAAGCAGTGATGTGTGCTCTCCATATTTCAGCCTTAAATTCACCAAAATCTGGATTTTTAAGCTGCAGCCTTTTGCAATTATAAAATTGGGCAGTTGGATATAAGGGTAATTGTTCTGCTATAAGCATTTTTAATCAATTTTTTTTGCATTTACCTATGTTTTAAATGCAAATTGAATATGCATGTTAACTTCAATGAAAAATTAAACATGATATACTGCATATTGCACATATCAACTGTTGGGTTTGCAAAATATTTGCATAATACACACTGAGCATTTTGTTCTCAGATTCTGAAAACATTTAAAATTTTGAAAGGAAAATTGTGTATGAGCAGTGTTACAACATAGTGAGTGCTGTGTTTTCTTCAGTGCATATTTAATTCTGTTTTCTGACCCTGTGGCTGTTGATAAGGGCTTTAAGAGAGAAGTGACACTGAAGTAGCTGATTTCTGCAGTAAAACAAGGAGTGAACACAAGTTGAACCCTGAGTGGAGCCGAAGGGAGCCGAGCTGCAGCGCTGGTGATAAGAAACTGCGCTCGTGTCAGAAATTAGACTTTTGAGATAGTGAGTTGTCATATTTGATCAGTGCAGTATTAGCTGTTCCTCCTCACTTTAAATAGAAATGTATCTTAGAGCAGTGTTTCCTAAACTTTTAAAACCCAAAAACTCAAAAAAAGCTTGGAAATCCACAGAACATAGCTTTTTAAAAAAATACTTTGTATGCCTAGAGACTGTATGTAAAAAAGTCAGACCCTCCATGATGACATCCATAGGTTTCTGAAGAGCCATTAGGCAAGTTTCCTCTTCGGGGTTATTTGGGGTCATTTTATGAGGCTGGGGCCATTGGTGCGTGTCTCCACTGCAGGAACTGGCCTCATGGGGCAAATTACAGGAACCTTTATGGGGTCTAATCGAGTCCCTGCTTCGTGGTAGGTTCTTCAAACGCACCTGAGAACTCCCAGGCAGAGCTTAAAGGTTTACTCAAAGTTGATTGGGTATACCCAGAGCAGGATATAGCATCAACAGGAAACAAGCAGCATTTTTAAAGGCCCGCAGACGACTAGTAGTAAATAGTAGTATGCGGGCTTCTTCGAGGTGTCTTCTCGTCTCGTTCATAGTGTCTGCCGCCATGTACAAAAATTAGAAACGTGCCACTCCATGTTTATCTATGTTCTCAATGTAGTTGTTTCTTTTTTTTGCCTTTGGCACGTGCAGTTTATGTCCCGTGATCACGTTGGCGTGATTTCGTCGCGATTACGTCAGGGACCCTGCTGTGACATGCAGAGGCGAGTAAGAGGATGTTCCTGTAAATGCTCTTTCCCCCCTTTTACCTTGAATTTCCTGCAGTGGAATCTCACCTATTTTGAAGCATAAACAAGGAGCTTCTAGGTGCCAATGTTATTGGTACCACTGCCTTCTCTCTCTGATCCATAAATGGAATTTAAATCGACTGAATAAAGTGGTGACGCTCTGGTTCGTACACATCTGTCAATTAAAATATCTGTGCTCTTAATTATGCACAAATATCAGAGTTGGATCATCTAAACTGATGAGTTATATAAAAAGTCACCCCCTTTCAGTGTTTAAAGAGATGGAAATAAACTACAGAGCAATAAAAATTACAAGAAAATTTCATGGAAATTTTGAGTGTACCTGCTAGTCGTAGCATATGACAGATTATAGCACCTCCTAAATCCCAAAACATCTGAGAATCATTATGGCTGCTTTATATGTTTTCTGTCTATGGTAACCCCAGCATCTCTTGTCAGACAAATTTCCTGGGAAGGTTTCTGTCACAAACATTTGCTCGGATCATCAAAATCCTTCTACTAGCAGTGGTAGGAGGTGCACTGATATAATTTTTATGTAGTTTCAGTTTAAATTGTTTGAGACAGAGTGAGTTAAAGAGGTGAGAGTTACTTGAGTTGAATGGACACTTCTGGTTTCAGCGGATTTTGGAGTTAATGTGGCTTTTGGATGGACCTTCTGTCACTCTGAGGCTCAGATTTTTAATTTTGTAAGTCTCTGGGCTTTGGCTGGCATTTTTTTGAAAGAGGACAGATGTGGCTACATTTCTGGAAAAAACTGATCCTGTTGTAAACTGCCTCTCATTAAAAGCAGTTTAAGCAGAAAATTTGGGGATAATTTCAGAACCTTCCTCCACGTTGTCAGTTACGCTTCCACTCTAACGTACAAACATTTTGTCCCATTGACTCCCTCTGTAAACTCAAAAAACTTAAATTGCGGTTTTTGTAAAAACTGTTAAAGTATAATAAAATTGTGCGGCTCTGAAATGGGGTGTATTTTATGACTTTTTTTGATGGCTTTTGCAATCTAGATAAATGATGGCACACTATTCCCAGAATTTGAACATGTTTAGATGTATAATTTGTCTGGCTATTCTCAAAGCCCTGCAGCGAAATTTGTATGGAACCGGAATAAAAACAACAAATGCTCTGAATAATAATGTCTTCCTTCTATGCATTGAATAGCAGCTACACAATAACTCATCATACCACTTCAAAATGTGAAAGTCATCCAGGTGCACGGAAGTATCAAAAACTAAATTAAAGTGAACACCAGCACTCACAGAAATCTTTTTATTATGGGAGGAAAAATCACTGGATGTCTCAGAAGTTTTGTGAACCATTGTACCTAATAAAGTGGCCTGTGAGTGTATATCTGTCTTCTATATGCCTCATTTACCTCACTCAAGATCTACTCTAAAATTACAGCAATACACAGTTTGAAAAAATAATCATTCATGCAAAATTACCTCCTCACAATTTATTGATTTATGAATCAGGCCATGATTGTGTCAGTTTCCAAACGTGAGTCCTTCAGGGAAACCCCATCTTGGCGCACTCGTTCAAATAATGTGTTAGACTTTTGAGTATTATGTGCACTGCTGCATTCCTCAGTCGACACGGATCCTCTTTGGCCTTTGGCTCCAGTGTAGAGAGTGTCTTCTGTAAAGCTGTGATACCACACAGCCTCCTCCCCACTCGACAGAGACACTGAACATGCAGGATAAAATAGGTTGATAGCCTACTTGTCTTGCAATTTCAGCTCTCCGTGCCTCAGAGGGTGGTTTCTGGGATCGACTTGTTCACAGTAGACATATACTTTGTAAGCCGAAGCCTGGAATAAGACACACATTACTTTCCAGCGGACGAGGAGGAGGAGGAGATGGTGTCGTGCTGGGATGGGGTGGAGTGTTGTGATTTCCTGTTGTTGTAAGATGGGGAAGCAGATACGGAGTTCTGCTCTGCAGCTCTGGAATGAGGTTGTTTATGAAGGAATGAAAGCGATGCGGACTCTTCTGAATTCCAATAAAACCATGCGGAGGATTTGTTGTGCAGATGAAGTAGTATCAACCAAACTCATAAAATAAGCTGTAAATTTGTCTTTTTTTTGTCTTTTTAAGGCATCTCTTTTTTCTTTCATGTACTTATTTTTTCCCCGACATATTTTAGATTACCTTAGCATTTTTTTTTGTCTTGCACGTAATTTTCCTTTTTTGCATCTTTGACACTGTCTTTATCTCTTGTGTCTTTTTGCAACTTTTACATTGTCTTCTCATTGTCTTCTTTCAAGTCATCTTGCACATTTTTATCTTTTTTTTTCCATCTTTAAAAAATCCTGGATTTTTTTTACCGTCTTACATTATATTTCCATCTCTTAGGTCGTTTTTGTTATTTTCATCTTCTTGTATCTTTTTTGTCTGTATGTTTCGCCTTCGTCGTTTCTGTCATTGTTGCCATGATTCATCTTTTACTACAAATCAAAACCACAGATAATCATTTGCTTTCTTCATCTTTTACTGAAAATCGTCCCCCTGAATATTATGATAGTTTTCAGTACATTACCAGATCAGTTACGGGTTGATCTGAACATTTTTTTGGCTCTACAGTCAGTGTAGGTTGCTCTGCAGATCAGCCTCTGCACAGTGTCCTTGTTGAAATGCTGTGTGGGATGATGATGTGTTTGTGAAACTGGGTCCTTTTCTTCTTCGTCTTCAGTAACAGGCTGTTCTTTCTCTAAATGTAGCCTGCTCATTTTGGTCTGTGTTGCACTTTCCTTATTTAAGTCTCGTGTCTCTTAACTTGAATCTTTTTTTTTTTTACATTAACGTGAACAAATATAGGTACAATTTTATTAAAAGGCCTTTTATCTCCAGAAACACATGCTGGTTTAGATACAGAATAGACTAGTAGACTGTTAAATGTTTTTAATTGTAAGTCAGCCTTTTGACCTTAAGTTTACTATAGTGATAAAGACTCAGACTGCAACTATAATTTTCTACCAAAAAAGACAGATTACCTTGCTTGAAGTTTGAAAATGGCTGAATTTTTCTTGAAACATACCATGGTTATTGACGACATAAAGATCTTTACGTTGTCTACTTCTTGGATACGTGATACTACTGCTTATTCAAAAAAAGATGCAATAACTCCAGAATGTCCAGCTTTTGCCATTGGTGGTGCTGCTACATGTAACAAGGACATTTCTGATTGTTTCAAAGTTGGTTGTTGCAAGTGAGATAAGCGGGGTGGTTAAGAGAGCGTTCAAATGCATTATGGGAGAGACTTAAAATCTTTATGGAGATTTCCTGGTGCTTTTCAAAGCGTGTTCACTCTAGAGCCTTATGAACTCACCCACACCCCCCACAGGAAGGTTCCCCAGGGAAATATAACAGAAACAGATCACTATCATGTTTGTCTTGTGAAAACAACTGTGGGTTTCTTCTACCCCAGTTAGCTCTGCGATGCTGTGATTGGCTGGAGATGTAAACATAGCTCTCAGTTCAGCTCTGTGCAGAGAAAAACCAAACCAAAAAAAAAACTTAAGTAGAAAGGGTCTGCGCAGCTACTGTACGTCCACCACCACACACTGACAGAGAGGTCAAAGTGACATCAAATTCAAAATATGTTAAACAATATTAGTAAAAAACAATAAAGTTTATCAGTTTGGACATTAAAGATCTTGTCTTTGTAGTGCGTTCAATTGAATATGTGTTGAAAAGGATTTGCAAATCACTGTATTCTGTTTTTTTATTTTTTATTTTTTTAATATTGTTGTTGCTTATTGACTATTTTGATATTTCTTCTCATTTCGTTCACTTCACTTACACAGACACTGACTACGTGCATGTCCGAAATCATTTTAACTTTAATCTGCCATATTCTCGCCTGAAAAAAATCTTAGATCACTATTTTCTGAGCTAAAAATAGTAGTGTTTCAAAATGTGGGCCATTCAGGAGTGACTGTCTGCCAAAGGACGAGTGACCTGCACATCACCATAGCAACATAGAATGATCAGTCATTGCATTCTGGTATATTCAACAGGTTTCACTTCTAGCTGTTAATGAAGTGGGAGGATAAATGTCCCTTAAATTATAATACTCCGTATTTTTTGAATGATTGGTGCCAGTGCTAGTTGTAGTTTAAGATTAAAAACTCCTTCAGTGGCTGTGGAATGTGAACCCCACCTTGGCCACAGGGAGTTGCCTGCTATGTCAGAAACAGGCCTGATGCTATTGTTGGACCGTCACCGTGAAACCGAGGTGCACACCTAAGAGGCATTCGAAGCAGCACAAATGAAAACAGGATGAGTTTAGTTTTGGTTTTCTGCACTCTTTCAGACGGGATCTTTAAAACAGGCAAATCAAGGGAAAATCTGTCTGAAAGTGCATGTAGGATTTGAGTCCAAAAACAGCTGTGAATACCTAAAATAAGTCAACGTTTGTGTAGCTGTGGCATATTACATAATACCATGGGAGTGTCAGAGTAATGTCATATTCCAGATGTCTGTTTAATGTGAATGCTGCTTGGATTAGTTCACGAAGCCACCTTTATTTCCCACGTCTGCTCATGTGGCTTATTACAGCTCGTGCCTCCATTGTGAGTTTTGTGTGTTACTTGTTGTGCAGGGCTATAAAAAGTATTCCTGTGGACTCCACCTGCTCATTATTGTGATGATCGCAGCTCAAAGGAGTTGTTTTTGTTCTAATTGTTCCCCTTGTTGTGGGCGTTTCTGGGTTTTCAGGGCTGAACTGCAGGTCAGAGGCAGCTGCGATTACATAACTGCCCCTGTGTTGAAATATACGACTTGTACTTTCTGCTTCAGTGGAAGTACACCCAAAAATATTATTACATATTTTCATATCCGTCGATGATTAAAAATTAAGAAATAATAATTTGTAGGTTTGGGATGATATGCATTTGTTGCGATTGGATTTTATCATAATATTTAGGTGCCGAGTCAATTCAATATTGTGATTCTATGAGTACAATTATTGTGATTCAATACTATTGATTACTGCAGTTTTCTTAAAATAGCTCTCAGTTCTCAGGAGAGATATTGATATTCAAAATGGACACAAAAATAGATTAAAAAATAATAATAATAGCATGATAAATGTCAATTTTAGTGGTTGTAATTGCAATTGATGATCTTAGTTCCTGAACAACTTACTTCGTTCATGTGGATGTATTGACAACATTAACTCAAAATGCACTAATAATGCAAAAATGATGTGAAACTGCATAAGATTTAAATAATACTAAAGGTTTCAGAAGGTAAAAATTGTTCTTAAATATGTCTGAAGAAGTATTCAGCATCTGTACTGAAGGGGTATTATTATTTCCTTGTTGGTGGGCAGGCAGGTGATGACCCTAGGGTTCCCAAACTTACACGACAGCTGTGTGAGATGAAGGCCCCTCTCAGATAGGAGACCCTGGCTTTGAGGTAAAGTTCAAAGGTGAAATAATTTTCTTCAATTCAGTCGAATTTGAATTGTGCCAGACTGAATCCAAGATTGTCTCTAGATGCTTTACCAGTCAAGGTCAGAGCCTTAAAAGAAAGGGTGCAGGATAAAGGTCAAAGTATTAATAACTTTCTTGTTAACGTGATTTACAGTTGAGGTCAAAATTATTAGCCCACTGTGAAAAAAATGATTATTTTCCTAATGTTCCCCATGCTTCTCACTCCGGATCTGTATATTTGGAAACATTTTGATATCTTTGTGTATCCTTCTCCTGCTTTGTGTTCCTCAATAATCCTTCTCAACAGTCATCGAAAAAAGAGAAAACTAAACGTTACCGTTACCTTTAAAGCGGGACATGGATGAGGTGAACTTACCCATGAACTCAGCACATGATGGATTGTCGATTTTAGCGCAGTCATGCTGTACAGAAAGAAGACAGTGTGGGTGAGATGAAACACTTTCTGGTTTCGAACACACTCAGCAGTTGGTGCGAGTTTCCCTTTTCAGATCAGTGACTTTACGCTGTGTTTTCTTTCATGTCTGGTCTTAACTTTCTTAACTTCAGCTGCACGTCTTCCCACAGCATGACATTTAGATTTCCTCGCTGACTCAACAGGCCTTTTAACATCCTGTTTTTTAATCAGTTTGAATTTGCTGAATTTTATGGTCTGATATTAAAGTTTGAGGACACATTTGTGCAAGACTTTTAAGCTGATCTTTTCATCATAAACTGTGTTGATTAAAATGAACCAATATGCGCATTATTCACTATGTAGTTAACATTTATTGTACAATTAGTATGTTCAATTGGTCATTTTCCCGGCATATACATTTAACTGGTTTTACCTGGTTTGCAATATTACTGTGATATAATATTTGTATTGTATTATGATAGTTTTCTATGTTCATTGGTAATTTTATACATTAATTTCTTTTGTTTCCAGGATTTATTTCATTCACATTTTCATCTTGTGAATAAGAGCTTTGAATTATTACATCTTCTATTTTGTTTCTGTCTTTGTCTGTTTTGCATCCTCGTTGCCTGTGTTTTGTGTGTTTCTTTTTTTTACTTCTTGTTGCCGTAATGAACTCATTTTCTTTTTGCCGTGTATTTTGCATCATTTTCATCCTTTTTGTTAACTTTTGTATAATTTTCATCTGGTCGCATCTTGTTTTCCCTGTTGCATCTTTTCTGTATTTTTGCGTATTTCGAATCATGTCTGTCTTGTTTCTGTTATGAGGAAGTAAATACACTCCTGCACCTCGACTTGGCTTTGTTGTTTTTTTTGAAAATGTAGCATCTGTTGGAAAATG
>JAQQAE010009868.1:0-14374 GCA_029823295.1 Pseudamia nigra
TACCGAGAAAATTACGAGCACAAACACAAACACTCTACACTACGCTGCGACTGGAGACAAAATGGCGGACGAGACGCGGGCACTGTAAAGTAGAATTTGACGTAGGCCGAGTCCCGCGTAACCCGAGAACTGCCTGTAATTAGCTACACTGAAGCTCTGTTTGACATGCATTTGATCCCAAGGCTTCACCGTCTCCTTCAACTCATCTCAGATCTACTCACTCCGTTTCTATGTTCACTTTTGGATCAGAGGGCATTGACTGTTCTAGTATGTCGACACCAGAGGTTGCTTCTATGGGTGACATCACAGAGGATTTGTCTGTCTTTTATATACAGTTTAGGATTACACCCCAAGTGGCCCATTTATACTCTACATTACGTCCGCATACTCATGCAGAGGGGGCGTTCCCTTCGGTCTCGGCGTGCATTTCGTTACAAGTATAGTACGTTTTCGAGGGGCTTATAGATCCATCCTCAATGTAGAAAATGGCCCAGTGCCACCGGAAATTGCGGAGGCGCTCTAGCGCAGTACAGCTCATGTGGCGGAAGAATAGAAGAAGAACAGAGCACAACTTAAACACCGAAAGATTAACAGAAATGGCTCAACTTTTTGAGGACAGTCTGTGCCATAGACTGTATATACTAGTGTCATCTTGGACACTATGTAAACTATGTCTATATTGAATGAATAGAAGCTACGAAGGCCCGACTCCCTTGGCAACACTAGTTACCATAGCAACATGTAATCAAACCCCTGTACAGCAGTGATACGTTGGATTATTTGCCATAATATCTTAATAACAGAGCAAAAAGTTAAAGATGGACCAGATCACTTATTAGATGGTCCAAATAAAATGTTTGAGCGATAATGACTCATGACAAACAAAATTTCGCTTAGTATTTTTGGAGAGAAATCCAGTGTAACTGCACACTAGAGGACAGTCTGAACTCCACACTGCCCACTAGTGGATGTATTGTGTACATCCACGGCCACATAAAGTACACATTGGAGTAGAAATGCCAGTGACGTTTGGCAACGTTTGATACACAACGCATTTGCGTAGAGTATAAATGGGCCTTTAAATGACACTTGTGTTAAAGGTTTAATGCGTTAGAATTTGAGCAATTTCGGGGCATCTACCCACAGAAATGGAAAAATAATTTGTTTTCAGAGTTGTTTTCCTGACATATCGAACCTTTAAAGTTTGTTTTGGAAAGGGGAAGCTGGTGTTTAACATACAATAAAACACAGTCCTGTACATTTGGCTGATGTCTGTCCAGGCTCGTCCAATGACCCGCTACCTGCCCATTCGGAAGGAAGAGTTCGACCTGCGCTCCCACGTCGAGTCGTCGGGCCACAGTGTGGAAACGTGCTACCACGTCATCCTCACAGAGAAGATGTGTAAGGGCTACTTGGTCAAAATGGGAGGCAAGATCAAGTCGTGGAAGAAACGCTGGTTTGTTTTTGACCGACTCAAAAGGACTTTCTCCTACTACGTTGGTAAGAAACGTGGAGGCTCACGCTCCTCTTTAGTTGAAATATTTGGTGCCACGGGGTTGTTAGTGTGTCTGTGGGCTTAGTTTTCTGTTCAGTAGGACAAATGTACTGGGACACCTGACTATTCCACCTTCTGGAAATTGGAAATCTCTTTCCAGATCCATACAACTGTTCCAGATTTTTAGTCATGAGGACTAAATCGATTATCGAAAGTAACGGTTCAATACATGAGATGCACGCTGTAATATAAGGTCAACAGAAAACAGAGAAAAGACAAAGTTTTCTATATTTTGGTTATTAAGCATTTTATTCTTATTAAACTTGCTCGGCTTTGATCATTTTTTGGTTGAATTTATTTATGTTCATTTTATTAATTATATCTAGTATTTTTAATTGATTCAGTGCTTAAAATCAAAAATTTTCCTCATTCCCAGAGGTCTAAAACGCAGGTGTCACAATACTTTTGTTCATGTAGTACGTGTTCATATCCAACACAGCCATGATCATGATGGTTCAGCAAACTCGACTTGTTTCTCTGCCTCTTAAACTTGGATCTGTGTTAGGAGAAGCTGAGGATAAATCACATTTTCTCTTACCCTTTAAGTTCAGAATATCTAGATTAAATAAGAATTCTGATACGTTATTGTGCACTGACGATGATGGAATGAAGTAGTTATTTGGCATTAATCCTCAGAAGTTCGTTGCTTTTGTTTGGAATCCATGGATTAGCCATCAGTGTGGTTTATTTGCGGAGTATTAATTTCTATTTTTATAAATGGTCTTGCCCCTTTAGCTCTGTTTTTAGGAGGTATTTTTATAGTTATGATGACAAATGACTAAAATAATGTAATCTTTCATCATTGATTATTAAAGAAAAACTCTACAATTGACTTTTTTTCTTCTTTGGATTCGTATTCCCTGTGCTAGCTGAGCCATAGTCATTGATAATCCAACATGACTGCTCCTCACTTACAGTAACATGCCTGAAAGGTCAAGCAGCAGCAGTGAGCAAGCTTCAGACAGCCTTACCCACAGAGCAATACAAGAGAATTTCCATTTCCTATTTGGTTTCAATTAGTTTATAAGCATGTTTGCTTGTTTTTTGAAAATGCAGTTAGTTTAAGTGTTTTTTTATAGTCTTTTTTAAACCCAGGACTGAAGGTAAAAATGTCAGAAAGTAGTAAAATCTCAGGATAACATGCAGTTAAAACAAAATGTGATAGCGAAGCAACCCTTCACTGCACAGGTTTGAAATCCACAGCAAACGCGAGCAGTTTCACACCCTATACTGTAAACCTTTGTCATTCTGATTATATTCAAGTTTAAAGTGTGTCCTTTTTGTTTGCTTTGTGCACATGAGCATTGCTATGGTCAAATCTCACGCTTTCTTTTTCTTTTTATCAATAAGCAACAGCCAGTAAGAAGTGACAGCAACAGCTGTGTGAGAGTATGTGAAGTTGTACAAATGCTGAACTTGGTGCAATAAGCATAAAAATTTCACATGCAAACTCTGGATTTTCTGCTGCGGATAGGGCCCTGACTGACAGAACATGCGTCCTCCAGACCTTGAGCAGCAGCGGCTCATGTATGTAGCGTGCACCATCGTGTAATTTGATGTTTCACCCTGAGCTCTGGGACACTTGTGCGCTGTCAGGCCTTTGAAGTCTTCAGAAGGTTCCGCTTAAAGCTGCTTAAAGCGTACCTTGTTGAAAGTGAGCCAGGGTGAGGAGGTGTACTGAGATTACTTTGGCGGTAGTTAAAATGCGCAGTGCGCTGCGCCCTCCGAGGAGCCTGATTGAGATGCACTGCTCACCCTTGTCTCTTGACCTTGAACAAGGAGGTGACGAGTGTAAGTCATGAAAGGAGCTAATCTGCCTTAATCAAACTCCACCGCAGCCAGAGTTTGTGTAATCTAGACGCAGTCAAATGAGATGCAAATGCGGGGCTGTTTGAATGCTAAAGAGGTCATTAGCAGATAATAGCTGCGTATTAAAAGGAAACTATTATTCCTCGAAATGAAGCGCCCTATTTCTACCTACTACTCTTAAGTTGGCTTGTGGAGTGTTTGTGCCTGGAGGTAGAGAGGGGCGTTGAGTTCCCCACCGGTTCCTTACTGCAGTTCTGCAGAGGCTGATGAAACAAACTGCAATGATTTACCAGAGTAGCGTAAGAATGCAGTCAAGTCTGAAAATACAATGAGGGTTCCATTGGTTTTAAAAACACAGAAAAAGTGCTGTGCTTGTCTTTTTCCATCCATCATCACAAACGATAAATTGGCAATGATCAAAGTTTCAGCTTGTCTTTAGATTTTTTAATGACTGCTTCGTGGCTTGTAGGTGACGTGGAAGTGAATACGCCTCGGCTTTTCCACACAAGAAAAGTGTGTCACTGTTAATATTTTGACCAATCCCACAATGCTTTTCCTCCTACAGATAAACATGAGACCAAGCTGAAGGGTGTGATCTACTTCCAGGCGATAGAAGAGGTTTATTACGATCACCTCCGCAGTGCTACAAAGGTACGCTGATGTTCAGCCGTCACCTTCTCTCGTTTCATTCACCGTTGCTCACTTTCATTCAGTTGTTTGGCTTCTTCTCTCTCCTTTTATGTGCTTTTGCTTTGACTGGCTCCTGCTACAGAAGGGATTTTTCTACTTGAGTATGACCAGTGTATGTATATCCACTCTGTATGTTCCCCATATGATCTCACTGAACCCTGTGTGTCTGGACAGTTCATTAAAACTGGGACGATAATGCGTGGATAAGAATTGTATTTAGATCTAAAACCCTCAAATTGTAGATACTGATTTTTTTTTTTCTTTTGTTGTGTGTTTCTAACTGATCCTGGCTTTATCCCTCCGTCCATCCCAGTAAATCCCAAAAAGGCAAGAGCTCACTGTAGCACAAAATGACACTTGTAAGAACAGCTAACTCCAGATTAGGGCTGCACAATTAACCACACTGCAACTGTAATCCCAATATTAGCCCATGCAGTTATGTAATCACAAAAACAATATAGAATTACAATTTAAAGAGCCACATATAGTAGGTTTCATGGTGAACTGATGTGCAGAAATGGAAAAAAAAACTGTTGTATGGTGATGGTTAGAGGTGGGTAATATTTCAAGTACATTCACTCCTTTACATGTACTTGAGTATTTTTTTCTGAGAAATATGTACTTCTGAGAGTAGGCATTTTGCAGAATACCATTTTCTTTTACTCTGTTACATTTGGCCTCAGCTCAACGAATTAAAAAAAAAAAAAAACAAAATGAGCACAAAACAATAAAATTATCATGTGAATGAACAAAAATGAGCCAGATAGTGAAACTGAACCTGTAATCAAACCAAACGGAAAACAAAGTGGGCAAAAATGAACAAAGTGATCAATTAGATGAATAAAAATGAAAAAAAAAACAACAAAATTCAACAATGAAAAAAAACTTAAAATACAGAATAAAATGTGCAAAAATGGTCAAATAATTGATGAAATTAAAAAAAAATGAACATTAAGTGTAAATATTGCTATTGTTAGAGCACAATATATGAGGCTGGAATAAATTTAATATTATAAAATTACTCACTATTTGAGTAGTTTTTAATGGCATGGTCTTTTCCTCTTAAGTACATATTTTTGTGAGTTATTTTTACTTCTACTTGAGTCACTATAATAGTAAAGAAACAACACTTTTACCGGAGTACTGTTTCTGTGTACAGTACTCTACACCCGTCTGGTGATGGTTCTGTGTCAAATAAAAAGTTACAGCTTGCCTTTGTGTTGTTGTAGTCATGTCATGGCTTTTATCACGTTATGGTACATGTTCAGGTATTTTCATTAACAACCATGCAAGTCGACTGAACCTGCATTTTATTGCTCACAGTGACTTTGTGACTTCTTGTAGACGGTATGAATGCAACATATTTTATTTTTGTCGGGTCAACATTTTTGACCAACCAGCGGGGCTGACTGTAGGGCTGATGATTCAAAAGCACAGTCGTTTGAAACCTCCGACGTAAGAAGTGAGTTTAAACATGATTTTGGTATAAAAACTACCTTTAATCAGCAAAGATGGACACAGGAACATCAGTTTTTATTGAATGTATGAGAAACCTGTTGAAATATTTAAAGCAATGTTCCTCAAAGAAGAATAGAAAAAGATTAGGATATTTCACAGAGAACTGGATGTATTGCTGTACATACTGTAATTCTCAGTGAGTGCACAGCTTCAGCTGACCACTGGTGCATCTGTAAACCCTGGACACGACCAAGTCACTTAAAGACAATGTTAACAGTGCTGACTTGTTTTTAAATCAGTATTTTTTTCCACCTGACCAAACCTTTTCTGAATTGTGATTATGGTTTGATCTGATTTCTTCTTCTCAAGTGTCATACATACACATTTCTCTACTACTGAAATTCAGTAAAAATCTCAATTAAATAAATTGGTCTTCTATAAAAACATCTGGCTGTTCCACAAACCAGCCAGTTTCAGTCTTTTATTTATATATATTATTTTTTTTTTTTAATGTTTTAGACTAGTTTGTATGTTTGAGTCGACATTTCTAAATGAGTAATATCTGCCCATCGAAGGCTAATGGCAATAACTCTGATCTGTTTGTGAGAAAATGGAGTGTAAATGTGCAGAAACTTCAAAATTAAGCCAAAAACACTGGAAGTCAGCGAGTTGTTGTAGTTTTGTGTCACTTTCCCCAGTGCTGTGACTGAAAAATGAACAAGAAGATCAACAAAATTGGGAAAAATGAACAAAACTATCAACTCAGTGAAACAAAATCCACCAATTAAGAAACAGAGAGGAAAAATGAACAAACTAAACAAAATGAAAGTCAACACAAAATCAACAAAAGAATTGAAATGAAGGCAAATAAACAAAATGAGCAAATAAATGAACAAGTTAAGGGATAGACAAATTTTAGAAATTATTCAACAAAATGAAACAATCCACAAATTAAGAAACAAAATGAGGAAAAGTGAATAAATAATCCACAAAACTATAAGCAAAATGGACAAAATGAGCAAATAAATTAACAAATTTTAAATGACCAAAATATCAAGCAGAAATGGAGAACAATAAACAAACTAATCAACAATATGAAGCAGAACAACCAAAATATTCAAGGAAATTAACAAATGAAGAACTCAGACACTAAATTAATAATGAAAGTGTTTTAAAAAAAATGAACAAAAATGATGAGTCCTAACAAAAATGGAGGCCTTAATCCAGATGATGTAGAGTCATTTGAGGCCCAGAAGAACACCGTGTGTTTGTCTTGATGATCAGGGCTGCTCCGCTGGGTTTAATCTCCAACAGAAAGTTGCGCCGCCGTGTGTGCGTTTGACGTCCTGTCGTAACTCCGACTTCAGACTAACTGCGTGGCTCTGATCAACTGTGAATCTTTGATTTTCCCTGTCACTTCCAATGCCACGTTACAGAAGGAAAACTTCAGAGTGCGGCGCACTTAAGCAGAGACGCGAGTGTGATGGTTTAGAGAAGAAGTGATGCAGATCAGAGGGACGTGTCGAGGAGAAAACAGCTCTGCCTGCAGCCTGGATGTCTGCTTATGACACTTTAATGACGGAGGATTGTTATTCCCTTTGAGCCAGACACATGAATATAGGTTTTCTTCCCTCCCTCCTCCTTCAGTCGTTAGCTTTGTTTCTTCCATGTCTTGTTTGCTTTTCTTTTGTTTCCTTGTTTTGTCTTTAATTCATAATCTTATTTCTTTTCTTCACTATTTAGCCTTTCCTGAGCCCATGAAGTCCCAAACAGTGATTTTTTTTTTTCTCTCGTACCCCCGTTATTATCTTCAGAGAATGAGATTACGGTATACGTGATGCAAATGAGATATTATGTTGTCTGGAAAAGTATTTATTTATCTGCATCTTAATGCTGTCTACATGTAAAAGCGACAAGAATTTAATTGTATGACATTCTAAGATGAACGTACACTTATGTAGTTGAGTTCTCCATTGTATGGTGGCTGTGTGCAGCTGAAGTCCTGATATAAGATGAGTTAATAGATAATTATCCCCCAGAGATATTTCATTTGCATCAGATATCATCTTGTTCCCTCAAGGGAATAACTCATCCACACAAGATAACTTGTTTGTGGAAACAAGAAAAAAAATATGGCTATTTGGGACTTCAGGGACTCTTCCTCCCCGATTCTTTCCTTCTTTCATTCGTCCTTCCTTTCTTTCTTTTTGTCAGTCTTTCCTTCCTCCCTTTCTTTACTTTCTCTTGTTCAGCTGTTCCTTCCTTGTCTTTTTTTTTCTCTCGGTAGACAATGAAAAATTGATCAAAATTCTACAACACAATGAGCCTCATAAAAACAGTCCTTTGCCACCAGAGGGTATTGCGATGTAGTCGATAT
The DNA here is from genome assembly GCA_029823295.1 of Pseudamia nigra. Taxonomy (NCBI): domain Eukaryota; kingdom Metazoa; phylum Chordata; class Actinopteri; order Kurtiformes; family Apogonidae; genus Pseudamia; species Pseudamia nigra. Next base: position 7,890 of record JAQQAE010009868.1, read on the forward strand.
TCTCTCCACAGGGGAACAGATCCACACAGGGACTCGGAGGCCATGCTTAGTGACGACTTTTAGAGCCAGTGTCTCGGGGGATGGAGGATCTCCACAGTCTGTCCACGGAGCAGTGTCATGACAACACTGAAATAAACTGACTCCTCCATGTTGTAATGCACATGCACGCTGTGACTGTTATTGTCTGTGATGGACAACAGTTGAGTGTTTAGTGCTGAAGTGCTATAGTGCAAGGTCAGCATTGTTCTTCCTGTGTGGCCTGCATTTAGTCAGAGCCGGTGTCCATCTCTGAAAAGTCCAGAAGCAGACACTCACCCCTCATCTGTACTCAGTGACAAAAAGTTTAACGCCTGCAAAAGTTTGATTTTCAAACCACAGTAATGATAATAAATTAGAACGCACGCCAGAAAAGTAGTCATGCCTACAGCTGTGGTCTTGACTAGAATAAAAATGCATAGCCCTCTTTATTAAATTCATTTCAGTTGTATTTGTCTGCTGCCAATCGTAATACAATATTAGCTCGAGGTGTTTCATAATTCAATGCCAAAGCCTCAAAAGACTATAGACTACAGAAGAGCAAAACCTCCAGCAGAACCAGGGTTCTGGGTAGGCAGCCTTCTGCCTCAACCGGCAGGGGTTAGTGGACAGAGGAGAGACAAAAGACGAGAGTAGAGCTAGAGCAACAAACAGAGGCACTGGGCCAGGCCCCAACCAGCAGCTGAACATTTATCCCAGTGTCTGTTGACAATCAGATGAGACCAAGACAAAAATTGGTTTTCAAGACCATTTACATAGATCAGAAGTCAGAGGTTGAAACCATGAGGGATGTTAACACCACGTTCACTGCATTGCAGCTGACAAGTTGGAAAAATATGGAGGCTTGTGTGAAAACCACCTTTTTTTGCATCTGGTGGCCAAAGCTAAACCTTTTCTGAGTCATCATGACCTCCACATGACTATCCACATTTTAAACAGTTCCAGACTTGATTACGTTAATGCACTATATGTTAACAGCCCGTCTTCACTAACGCAACCAGACAAGAGCACATGACACCTAGCCTCTTCTTCTCCATCGACTTCCAGTCCATTTTAGAATTCTTTAACATTTATGGCGCTGGATCCAGAAAGAGAACCACCATTATGGAAATATTTTTCGTGAATAACTATTGAACTATTAATGATATACATGTGATTCCAACTGCTAATGGTCAGTTTTCATGGTCAATCTAATAATGAGGGTCAAATAAATTTAAGAATATTACTTTAGGTGCAATAACATTATGGGGAAATGTAACAGCCACCTTAAAATGTAAAGTTTATAGGGGTTGCTCTGACTTTCCTAGTTTTAACCATCCGGTTAAAATTTCCAACTAGGAACACTGAAATTCCAATACGAGTACAACTGGAGTGCACCATCATTTTGAGTAGGCCTCTAGAACACTATTCATTGTCTTCATATCCAAATTTGTTTAATTCCAGACAACGTGAAAGTCATTGACGGTAAAGTCTGCAATGAATATTTTCTCATTTAACCACCAGTGTAGTTTAAAGCCCGACTTATTTCTATGTACAGTTTGATCTGACTTGATTTTTCCGTCATCCAGAGCCCAAACCCCTCTCTGACCTTCTGCGTAAAGACCCACGACCGGCTGTACTACATGGTGGCACCGTCGGCAGAGGCCATGAGGATCTGGATGGACGTGATCGTGACGGGGGCGGAGGGATACACACAGTTCATGAACTAAGAGACACAGGGTGGTGAGCAGATTGTTTCGGCAGGGACTCTCCCATCAGACTCTACAGGTCCTGATCCTGTTTCCAGTCCATCGTGGACAAAACGCCTTCTTTGTTACCATTTCATTTTTTAATCTCTCATCTCTCACTTTTGATTTTGATATGTAGATGTTTTCACCTCCACATTTTCTACGTGATTTTGTTTGGATTGAAAAAGGGAGCCCATGGAGGACACACAAACACACACCTCTGTAAATAAACCAAATGTATACTTGTCAGAGACTTTTAAAAGCCTTTCTATATTGCCAAATGGAAATCTTGTAGTTACTGTTGAACATTTTGTATTATTTGTTTCCTCTTTTTTTTTTTTTTTTTTTTTTACTTCTAATAGGGAAAATTGCCAAATAACACAATGCCAATGTTTAATTTGACTGTCCATCAGTTTGGTTTTCAATCAAAGGGTGTAATCAGGATAAAAAACAAAGTATTCAAAATGTATAAATCTGTGAGAAATTATAAAAATCTGTTATTTAGTGTGGACGTTGGAAATCAAAGTCCAATGCCTAATGTCCTTGTTGCTGCTCCTAGACTGAGAACATTAAATTAAGTGCCGCATATCAGAGCATTAAAAGTAACCAATGCTCTCTCCTATTTATTCCGCTCATCATATGACTTCACACAGGTTTACCAAAGTAACCCCGATATTTTCTTTTGTCAGATTTTGACCCACTACAGCTCAGGAGTTCACTCTGCAGTTTTACTACAGTTTGACCAATATGAGGTTTAGAAAAGAAGTACAGTGTAGGTATTGGCCCCGAAATTGCTGAATCTTGGAAACATGCAATTTATAACGTAATGCCATTTTAAGATTAGCACAATATAAATGGATTTTGCAAGTTTTGGAGATGCATACATGATTGGCTTAGAAGACAGGACTGTTTTTATGTTAAATATAATGCTAGCACCAGCATTTAGCATAGCCTAGCATATAGACTTGAAAAAGGCTAAGCTAGCTGTGTTAAAGAAAAACAGCACAGCAAAACAAATCACAAAAGCCCACAAAGTTTCTGCCTAAATTTTTGTAGTTTACCAGTTATAACTCCTTTTATAAAATAATTTGTGATTTTACTTTGTCTGGGGATACCATTTAAGCTAGCGGACTTTTGGTACGAGCTAAACTACTCAGCAATGCTAATTATAATGAAAAGCAGTCTCTCAAACTTTATTTTTATGTAACTGTGTTCAAGTAGTTACATGAATGTTTTCCAAAGTGGCATCTTATGGATTCAAAAATGCTGTTATTTCCCCAAATTTTACTTCTAAGTAAATTATTGTACAAAGAACATAAAAGTGGAATTACAAGAAGTCTTAATCATAATTGAGAAAAATATCTGGCTAATGTCTTTTCTAAGAAACCTGTGTATTTGTCGAACCGTAGCTGCCACATCCCCCGTGTTTGACTACCGTAGGTTTCCCTCTTAAAATATTTCACTGTGTCTGTATTTTGCCGTCATGTTGCCAACTCAAGGTGCAAAGTGCACAACTACAGTACGTGTGCACACAAATGGAACAAGCTCCTCTGTTTGCCAAGTAGCCTTCTGCTAACGGGATGATGCAGCGACACGTGGAGAGCAGGCATCATCACTGCCAGCCTAAAGCACCAACAGCCACTAGAGGGCGCTACAGTGACCACATGTCAACACAGGACCACACAGGATCCACTACATGGAGTAATGCAAATCAGATCCGTGCCTTGACTTTGTGACTGACGCCGTGTCCGCGACACCGGCACAGCCTCGCCTGAACGCTCCGACTGGTGGACGCATGTCATTTCTGTTTGAGCTGTAATGCAGTCGACAGACACGTATGCATGGTGTTTTCTATATAACTATGGGATGTCTGTCTGCTGCATTACAAAAGACCCAGGGCACACTGGGGATCAGCATCAGACTCCAGTTGTATGAAATAATGACAGACGATTTGTAAAAATGTGAATTTTATAATGCATTTCACTTCATTATGTCATGGCAGTGGCAGCCTTAACGTAAAGTTTCCCTGCATGTTGTAGTGAATTACTACATATTGCGGTTTTTATAAATACGGTGCAAGTTGTAACCCAACCACGGATACCTTATTTATATACATATATATAAAATGTATTTATTCTAAATTCTCATTTAACTGAATTACAATTGAAATCAGTGTCAGCCTGTGCAATTATACTGTATAATAATTTAAAAAGGACTGCATTTTAGGAGGATTTAATTTAAGATCCAATTGCAGAAATGGAAGAACAATGACCAGTGTGATCCATCTTTGTACAGCATCTTAGAACTTTGTATTGTATACAAGGTTAAAGGTGCAGTCTACAATGTTGGGACTAGCTAGTAGCCGACTGTTTGTGGCAGACCAATATAAATTATTAAACAGGGACCTGCCAGTCAACCCGGCTTACAGCGTCACAGTTGTCAAGCTAGTACGTCTGTACTTTTCTTACCTGTGCCAGAGCTTGAAGGAATCGGAAATGCACGCAGTTTCTTTGGTCATCCTGTGGTTGGATGAGCTACAGATGCGAATTCCGTAGTAGCTACAACAATTTTCAATTCTGTGCACCTATGAGGTTGTAAGCATGTTGGCTGGCTTGTCACCTGTCTAATCATTTACAGCGGACTGCTACAAACAGTCGCTACTAACTAGTTTCCCAGCTTAGCAGCAGTGACTTGCAAAAACCACATTTTAAAAACGAGTAACTGCATTTTCCTCAACTTAAATGGAAATCGTAATATGGTCACATTAACCGCAGAATGATTGTCACAAAATTGCACTGTTCCAAATGATACGGACTCTATTCCCTAGCTTCTAACTTTCATTGGCCAAAATGATGGTGTTATTGTAGTATTTAGCTCAACCTACTTGAGGCTTGTTAGACTCAAACTAGGAATTATACAGTTTACATCAAGTCAGCCTGAATGCGGGATTTTGTGAATGTCTTCAAACTACTAAGTGTGTAAAATGTCAGAACTACAAAATGTGTAGTGTAATGTAATGAGGTGATTTTCCATTTTGAAGGCGTTATATGATGCTGCATGTTCACATGATGCAAACCTTTGCATTTCAAAGTAGGAGGGGATCCTTAAAGACAAGCAATCCCCAAACAGGGTGGTCTAACGAAGATGCCGTTAGGTCCTGTGTGGGACCATCGCTAGTGCCATCTCAGTCCTGTACATTTCTAAGGCAATCTCATAATAAGCATTTTAATCTGGAAAGTGCACAAGAAGTCTGTACAGTAATGGTGTGAAAACCCGTTTAAAATGTCATCCCATTCTTCCCTCCCTGCTCCGAATCCCCACTGTGGCCTGAGGCCTTCATGCATGATCCTGGGTATTTAAAAAAACAAAACAAAAAAACCCTTGCATTTCCAGCTTTAACAGACTGTATCAGACAGACTTTATTATCACTTCGTGAACCTATTGATCAGCCGTGAAAGTTTGTAGTCACTGAACAGAAACCGGATATGTACTGTTTCCGTGTTTAGGAGCAGACGACAGACTATGCTGTGATTTTTCTTTTTTTTAGCGCATGTGGAACTGTTGTTTAGTTTCATGTGTTGTAAAGTAATGATAATTTATGGTTGTTGTGCCTGAGATAGTGACACGTTTACTTCTAAAAAGAAAAAAAAGAAGTTGAAGACTAGTGAAAAGACCTTAATATATTACATCTCCTTGCCTTTACTTTCCTGCACTGTTAACATGTGCACACCAAACTATTCAACACTGGCAAGGCTGTTCAACCATGTCTGTATGTAGGTGGTAAAAACATTACTGTTATCTATGTCAAAGAAAGGAAATATACTGTTAAGAGGCTGCCTGAATGAAAAATTATCTTGGTATTGTATGAAAAGAAGTACAATTTTTACTTATTTTTGTCATTTTAGAAACTTTATTGTCAGTTACATTTCGAGTTGTATGGTAGTGATGTATCAATCTACCTTTTTTTTTTACTGGTACAGCAGAACACACATCTGCACATACACACATACACAAACTCACTTTCACATGAAACTGTTTTGTTTTTCCTAGAAAGTAGATGCTGTGTCACACACACACGTTCGCAATCGGACCATACTGTGTTGTGGGTACCCTGTATGTGTCATGCGTCACTTTCACATATGAATAATATGGGTTTTATCAAATCTATTAAAAACTGAACTGTTACCTAACATTGGCTGCGTTTCTTGAATGTTAAAAAGCGTGTGAAGGTTCCAGTGTCGAAGGAGTTAAAGGGTGGGTTTTCCTGCTCACTGATTTACGGTTTATGTCTGCAGAATAAAACCAGAACAATTAAAAGCTTAAAAGAAGGGGGGAGGGTGGGAATCTGGAAAATTAGAAACGTGGAAAAAAAAGACATTTCTCAAATTAAAACAACAGTTAAAAGGATCAATGGCTAAGACACAAAATAAACATCAAGGTCTTTTTTGATGCAGTGATTCTTCCAAAGATGAAACTGAAGGAGGCTGGGCAGGTCACGTGATGTTCACAGCTCGTTAACGTTGTCCTCTGGAAAACAAACGCCTTCATTACCATTTAACACTTAGACATACACCCATCAGCTATGACATGATCACATGACATGGTCACCACCTGGATTTAACTGAGCAAATAGGCATGAGCCTCACATTGGATAATTTCTGCATGGGTGATTATGTTTCAGCTGGCAACAAGTGATATAAGGATAGTGGGGAACCATCATCT
>JAQQAE010009869.1:0-10940 GCA_029823295.1 Pseudamia nigra
GGCTTATTTAAATTTTTTGTATATCTATACTTCTGTGTGTCTTGTGTTTTATGGTTGCAATCTTAAAAGCCCATATGGGCAAATTAGCAGTAGCTGTACATGCTGTAATGCATTACATCAGAAATTGTGATACAGTTCTGTTCCTATTATCATATAAATAAATGATGTGAAATTTATCAAAGTCCCATTAATATGTAGCATTTGCAATCTGATTTGCTATGTTTTGTGGATGTCCTTGCATGCATTGACAAGCTGCTGTACTCCATCACTCTTGTGCATGTGCAGCTTGCTTCTGGTTGTTTACTCACTGTAAAAGGGTCTATTAATTGCCACTGAGTAAAGTTAATCAAATTTCAGGGACCCAAGCAGTTACGTGCGTTTTTTGTTCACAAACTACACATCTATTTTCAGCTGTGTATGACTTCACTGCTTAGGACAGGCTTCACAAATGCAGCTGGTGCTTATTAATATAATCAGTTTATAGCTACATTCTTCTTTGAATTCAATTTGGAATGTCAAGAAAATATCACCAGAATATCGCCACATAATGTTTCCAAAGCTGTGCCTTGATTGGTTGACAATAGGTCACTTGTCTAAGCTGGAGACAGATTATGCCATGTCTATTTGATTTTAACCAGATTTGCCTAAATAATTTTTGTGCTCTTTTGTAATGTGGTGAAAGAGGTTTTACACTCCCCAAACTGTGAACTGACCTTTGGGAAAGCTATCAGTCCTTTTTGGAGCATGATTCACACTTCAGCAAGAATCTGAAATTGAAGCTATAATATTTAACAATTCTACAGCAAAATTTCTTAGTAACTATGATAGCATTTGATATAATGCAGTTTAATTTATTTCATTCATTTACTATAGAAAAGACAAGTTTAAATAACACAATATTCCCATGTCCTGAATGAAAGGGAGCAGAAAGAAGAATGATCTCATGAAACCTGCCTCTGTGATGCGATTGTTACTTTACAAAGGACATCACATTAGTAAAAAAAAAAGCAAACAAAGAAAACAAACATACAAATAAAACAACAACATAAAAGTAAGTAGGAAGTCAACAAATTATACAACAATGTTCCTATTCAGATACATTTTATTTCAGACTACCTTTCAATAATATGAAGGCACAATTAATCACATTGCAGTTGTAATTGCAATATCATGAATGTATAATCAGGGCCAGGTTTAGGAGTTTTTTTCTGTGTTGCATACAACTTGTGTTGCATAGTAATAGATTCTATGGGTTTTGTATTTTTTTTTAAATTTTGCATTTCTTTAAGATTTTCTTTAATTAATTTGACTTGACATATGTGTATTTTCTTTGACAGTCAAACAAGCAAGAGTTGAACTGCAATTACATAACTGCCCACAATGGCCACAATGTGACTTGTTTACTAAATTGTGCAGCCCTGCTCAATAATCTTTATTGTTACAGGTTCAAGCTTGCAGTTAGCTGACAAAGGTTATGATTCCATTCCTGGACACCTGGGCCTGAGCCTGTCAGCTAAGCTACCCCAAGAAATCCCTGTAACTAAAACCTCATCGAATCCTATGGGTGTGTTCAGGACTTGAGTTATGTTTAATGCTAGCCCTGGGTGGTGTGGTTTTGCCCTGTTCTATGGAGGAGGAAGGTGTAGATTTGCAAAACTCACCGATCACACATCTGGATCTGGAATGTGATGAGTTCCGGTCCACGAACCTCTGTCTCCGGCCAGTCCATGCACTTCCTTCCAGTAACGATCACCTCAGCACTAGGAACCAATGGGTGATGGAGTTTTTAAAAGGTGAATATTTACAAACAGTGTCAACATACTAGTTAAAATTGATGCTTTGTTTTGTTGGTAAATGGCTCAGTTCTTTCAGCTCTTCTCCCACTTGGTGAGGCAGCTGGTGTGTCAAGGCTCTCTTTATGTCTTGGAGTCTTCAATTCTGACTCTGTGTCTGAATTCTGCAGCAGTCTTCTGCCGCTGTGTTCTGTCATTCTCCTTTGTCTCAGACTCTTTGTCTTTTGTCTGAGTTCTTGCGTTTCCCACAGCTGTTCAAATCAACTCTGTCTCACACAGCCGCATCTCATTACAGTGATCAGGCCAAGTTTCACAAACCACGCCCATCTCCTCCAACATGTGTGATATGTACCAGTATCTTCAGATATGCATCTTCTTTTTCATTGAGTATGCTCCCTGAGCTGAAACCTAGCCTATGGAAACTTTGCATCGTAACATCCCTCCCCCCGTAAAGAAAAAACAACAAAAGAGGCTACACCCACACCATCTTTTTTAATACATTTTCCAAAAACACATGCTATCTTTTAATAATCTATATCTTTAGAATTCCATTTACAAAAATGTATACAATTATCTTACCCCACTCTGATGCAGTTATGCTAAACAGAGGTATAAACATCTCCTGAAATGAGATAGAATTCTAAAACCTTCTGAGCCCTAGACACTCACGGAGGATCCCCAGCTGGCATACGGTGGTGTTGCACCACCAGGCTGTATGGCTGCAACACCAGCGCTCACCGAAACACTCTCTGGTTCGACGTTTTGAACTTGGCCAGAAAAGACAAAGGATTGTGATCTGTGTGGACCACAACCTCTTTCCCTGAGTGTGAGACATACACTTCAAAATGTTTAACCGCCAAAATGAGGTCAAGAGCCCCCTTCTCAATCACTGAGTATGCTCTCTGATGTTTATTGAGCTTTTTAGAGTAGTATGCCACCGGTCTATCTACTCCGATTTCTTCAGTCTGCATGAGCACGGCTTTCACACTGGCAACTGCCTGATCACATCTCTTAGTCCACTCACATCTAACACCTCTCTCAAGGAGATTGGTTAGTGGCTCCATGACTGCAGCAAAGTTTGAAACAAAACCCCTGAAAAGCCCACAAATGCCAGGCACTCTCACCACCTTTCTCATCCATTTCAACTTTAATGTAGCCAACCTGTAAGGAGATTGTTTTATGGGTGGAGGATTGTCCATCTCCCCATCACGAACAGCTAACGTTGTCCGCCCTGAGACGTCTTGGAAAAGGGACGCAAACTCAGTTATCAGAGCCCTGATATCTGACTGACATTCAGATGTTAAATGTCTCAGCTGACCCTCAAGAGACCTCAAAACCTCTGATGTCCTCAAACAGAACTCAACAGTGTTCACCTCACCACTCACATCCTCTGAGCTTTTGCCTATGACGCAACATGTCACAGACTGACTGTCTCTGATACAGTTTAAATAGATTAATATGACACAGCCTGGTCTTTTGCCCTCCTTCAGGAGTGCTAATGACATAATGCCTGTCACCAGTCTTCCTCAACACTGTACAGTACATGGGCCACACAATGAGGTCAGATGCTCACTGTGGAACTAAAGCCAGTACCTGGTCTCCAACTGAAAAAATGATGTTCAACCAACCTCTGGTCATATTTCAACTTCATCCAACTCTGATTTTGATGGATATTTTCCTTAGTGACCTGACACTCTGCATACCAACGGTCCTTAAAATCTGACACAAACTGAAACACAGAAGTCCTAGAGTCAACCTGCAACAGCTGTTCTTTAAACAACTTTAAGGGACCTCTCACCTCGTGTCCAAACACCAACTCAAACAGAGTGTAACCTGTAGAGTCACACACAGAGTCTCTTACTGCAAAAAGCAGAAAAGGAAGTGCAACAGCCCAGTCACCAGGTAACTGGATGCTGTATGTTTTTATCATGGTCATTAAAGTCTGATGAGCCCATTCTAGTACTCCCTGAAACTGTGAATGGTAAGCAGAAGAAACAACCTGGGAAATACCAAGCCCACTAATTACCTCCTGGAAAACACCTGACACAAAATTGGTTCCCTCATCATGTTGCACCTACTTTGGTAAACCAAAACGAGAAAAGAAACCCAGCAAAGCCTCTCTGATGGTTCCAGCCTTGATGTTTCTAAGAGGCACTGCCTCTGGAAACTGAGTAGTCACATCCATGATCATTAACATAAACTCATTTCACTTCGTTGTCTTAGGCAGAGGACCAACACAGTCGTCACAGCCTTTAAAAAAACCTCCTCTACCACCGGTAGAGGAGGTTTTTCACCGGAATCACCGGAACAGTCTGAGTGTGTTTCCCCACTATCTGACATGAATGACAAGACTGACAGAAAACTACAACATCACGATGGAGCGCAGGCCAATAGAAATGTCTCATGACCTTAGCCAGAGTCTTTCCAATGCCTAAATGACCAGCTATCGATGTCTCATGAGCCAGACACATCACTTCATCATGATAACACTGTGGCAGCACTATCTGACTAAGCACTGTCCCCTCGTCAGTAGTTGGCTCAGTTGGAGTTCTCCACCGTCTCATAAGAACATTGTCTTTGAAATAAAAAGGCCTCCACCGTAGTTCACTGCCCTCCTCAGATGAAGCTGTCTCTCTGAGGGAAATCAAAGTTGGATACTCTTTCTGTGCTACAATCAGTGCACTTTGAGTCAACCTAGGAGACTCATTCTCACTGCTCCACTGTGCAAACATACTATTTGTGAGGTCAACAGAATCTAAATCACTGTAACTGTTTCTACTGCGTGTTCACCCTACTTCTCAGACGAAACCGTCTCGCTAAGGGGGATTTAAGTGGAAACCTGTTCCTGGGTGACAATCAATGTAATTTTAGTCAACATAGGAAGCTCACTGACTTCACACCATTCCATAAACACAGTGTCTACCACATCAACCGGATCTGGATCACTCCCTGAAACTGTCTTCACCATGTGTTCCCCTTCCTCCTCAGGCAAAACCATCTCGGTGATGGAACCTAGAGTGGAAACCTGTTTCTGAGTGACAGCTGACATACTTTGAGTCAATGCAGAAAGCGGACTCACCTCATACCACTCAGTGAACGCAGTGTCTACAAGGTCAACAGCATCCGGATTACCTGCAGTAACAACCCTCACCATGTGCTCACCCTCCTCAGACGAAACCGTCTCTGTGAGGGGACATGGAGTGGAAACCTGTTTCTGAGTCACACTCTGTGCACCCTGAGTCAACACTGGAAGTTCACCCCCATCACACCACTACCCACACAGTGTTGCAAGGGCAACAGAATCCAGATCACCTGAGGCCACCGCAGGCTCCTCAGTTACTACACTGCCCTCACCAGAAACCTCACTCAATGTCTCCACTTAAGACCGAGTGACTGCACAGACAAGGTGAACTTCAGAATGCTCTGCATCCAGAGCCCTGGTCTCAGCCACATCACCCGGAGTCGGAGACCTCCGCGGTACCAGAGAGAAACACTCACTTGTGTCAAACGCCTTACGATAACCCTGACATCTCCTACATATAGTTAACTACTCTCTCTCCTCCTTTATTTCCTGCGTCATCTTTTCCATCCAGAACTCATGTGCTCTGTTTTTTTCCTTTTTCTCCTGCTTCATCTTTTCTATCTAGAGATCATGTTCTTTCTGTTTCTGCTCACTCTCTTTTCGAAGTTGCAGTAGCTTACGCTTATGCTCTCTTTCTCTCTTTGCCTTTCTTGTCTCTCTCTCTTTCCTCTTCCTGTCTCACTCTTTCCTCTTTCTGTCTCTCTGGCTCAAAGCAGATTATAATAGATGTCACAAGTTCTGGCTTCTTAGCATCCTCTGAAACCTCTTACTCCAAATATTCAATCAGTTTCTATAGCTTAGCTTTATCAAGCTCACCCATCCAAGGGCATGTTACCTCAGTTTCAATAAACTCCTCTGGCACAAACGCTGCCATTTTGTCTTTAAACATCTGAACCACAAAACAGGAAAACATATAAAACAGGGATGGCAAACACTGCTAAACCAAAAACCATGGCAACTGCACAACTCAGCTCGATTACAAACACGTACCCAAACTAGGGCCCACAGCCTACTAACACCAAAAGCTACCAAGCTAGCAACCTGCTACCAACAATAGCCTCAATCAACATCGGTAAACAAAAGCCTACAAAACGCATGTGGCTGACAAAAGATGTGCGGCCCACACCGCTAAACCAAAACCACCGAACCGGTGGCAACACAAATCGGCTCACACGTAAATACCACCAATGTCCACAACATAAGGTAACCACATAGCTACCAAGCTAGCAACCTGCTACAAACACTAGCCTCAGTCAACACCGGCAGACAAAACCTACCAAACGCGTGCAACACATAATGCTAAACTAGAGTTACTACAGCGGCAATAACACAAATCAGTTCAGTTACCGACACACGCACCCAAACTAGGCTCTACAGCATGAGCTAACACCAGAAGCTACCAAGCTAGCAACCTGCTAACCACAGTAGCTTCCGCCAACATTGGTAAACACAGCCTACCAGACACGTGCAGGACCTAGGACCAAAAAACATACAGAGCAGGCCGAGAGCCAATCCGCTGACACACACTGTAACAACATGCACAGCCACACAAAGCCAAAACAGCAACCATGGTCAGCCATTGACTGCTTAGCTTAACCCTCTGACATCGAATGTGTCAGCGCCGACACATTTGCGCTTTCATGTTCTCTATTCATGCTGAAAATCTAGATCAAGTGAGCTTTTGTCCTACTGCTCCACAGGAGGTTTCTATCCTCCTTGAGCTCACCTTAGGACACCTGCATTACCGTTTGACATGTGTACCACCCCAGTCATACTCCCCACCTGCCACTGTCCCCAGAGCAGGTTGCAGCCGCGCACTTGACACCAGAAGCGAGCGCCTGCTCGGGGCTTGCCTCCCTGCCTCACTGGGAAAGTGACCCGCAAATGTGTTGGTGCTGACATGTTCAGTGTTAAAGGGTTAACCACTAAACCACCTACACTGCTATGCTTTGTTCACACTGAGCTACCTGACACCAACCACGCCACATCAACTCGAACAGTCTGCAGTCAACTTCCGTACATCTGGCCAACATGCACTGTACCGACATGCACAGTGTTATTAATGTGTATGGACATAATATGAAGTCAGTGGTGGAGGAGAATGTGGATCCTGTTCATCTGCCAGTATCATGGGGATGACACTGGCAAAAATAAGCATACCTCTCATTCTACTCAAAGCATTATTGCATGCTCAATTGCTATTGTTGTGGATCAGACATAGATCATGGCAATGGCTACACAGTGAGACATCTGCCTTAAATTTATGACACTGTGAATCTTGTCTCAGCCTGTCTTTGGTCTTAAACCGGGACAACAGCTATCTGTAAACGTCTCTCTCAGTGTGCAATATAGGAAGAGTGCTTTTCAGCTACAACCATAGATATCACTGTCTTTTGTCATGTCTCATCTGGGACAGCCTAAAATCATATAGTGTAGACAGAGTGTAAGTCATTTCATGTAACTTTTCATCTACAGTGATGTCAAAACAACTGTCAAGTCATCTACTGCAACATGTTTTACTATTGTTCAGACTGAGAACCCCAAGCAGCAGCAATTATATACTATGCAATTAATGGAAGTGGCAATTATCATGGAGAATATTGTATACTAGCTATACAAATGAAAGTGAGCATCACACATTGGTCCTCAAATGCAGTAGATGTATGGTACTTGTGTAACCATACTTGTGAAAGCAGAACTAGTGATTCTTTATTCAAGAAGAAGTTAAAAATACAAGCTCTGAAATGTACTAAAAGAGTAAAAGTAAAAAGGTATTACTATATTTTAACCAGCTGTTTAAAAATTAGGTGTCATTGCCTTATCCATGTATGCTGAAATCAGTCTGATGTTGGGAACACATGCAGTAATGAAAAATAAAAGATTGACAGTTACTCTTGAATATATTAAAATAGGCTTGTTTTAAAATGTAAGTGCCGGTAGACAGAACATATATTTGTATTCAAATGTAGGACCTAAAAGGAAAAAACTAGTCAGAGATATGACTACACAAGGAAAATAATGACATCAGAAAACTACTATAGTACAGTAAAAGAAAATCTGTGCTTGGTTACTTCCTCCCTCTGGCAATAAGCTGCTGATATTTCTCCACGGTCAGTGATGCATTTTTTTTTTTAAATAAAAGGCTTTTGAAATCTAAGAAAAAAAAAAACAGACAGAAAAAACACTGCAGCCAATTAAAGCTTTGGCGTCAGGACTGAGGTCGGCCATGACAGCAACATCTCCTGATCCACTGACCTTTGTTATGTGTCAGTTCCATCTTCCAGCTGGTTGGTGTTGTCTGTGTATCTAAATCTAAAGGAATATCCAAAAATACCTCAAAGGAAAATATTGTTTTTTGTGCACACTGTATTTCAGAAGGCAGCTTTCTTTTTTTAATTCACCCTAGGTTTAATATTTTGACTTTTTAGATAGATAGATAGATAGATAGATAGATGTACTATATTGATCCTACATCGCACCTTGCAGTTTGGGGAAAAAGACGAGGAGGGAGGTGATATATTTGGATTAGAGAGAAAAAAGCACATATTCTCAGAATTTTGCTCATGAGTGAGTAAAATTATGAAAACAGAAAAAAGCCTCTTATTGCACATATAGCAGACAGTTTCACACATTAACAAAGCAAGGTCAGAGAGAGCTGGGGTGTGTATGTGAAAATGTGCGTTATGATCAATGGCTGTGCTGTGTGTAATCACAGCACAGAAGACTGAAAAGCAAACTCAACCTGGATAATATGTTCTTTTAACAGCATCATCAAGTAAAATAGGTTATGGCTCATTGTAACATTAATACTGAGGCAGAAATATGACCACAGCAACTCTAGGCACTGTGTGTCATCAGGCAACCAGGCAACTGCTTGGGGTCCCAGGCCAATAGGGGGCCCCAGAGGGTTGACAACTTAAAAAAAAAGCTGTGACAGCTACAAGAGGGTAGAGTCGCCCCCTACAGGGTATACTGAAACCGGTATATATTTATTACACTAAATATACATTTTAAAGTAGTCATAGTGCAGACTCCAGCACAAAAATAATTTGAATAGAACAGGGGTCTGCAACCTGCGCCTCCAGGGCCACATGCCCCTCCACAGTGGCTCTTGTGGCTTTGTGAATTTGTGCCTAGGTCCCCAACAGATCCCCACACATACATGTACAGTATTTAGATCATGCAACGAGTCCATCCCTGTTATTGGTTACACATTTGTCTTTGTCAGTCCATGGCAGCCCAGCACTGCAGTCAGTGATAGACCAGGCCATCGCTTCTTTAAACCACCCTTTGTTTAAACAACACATGAGGACATAAGCTGAACGATAAAGATGATAAAAATTACTTGTTGCTGTATTGAACTGGAACTGCAACATGCACACCCAAGACACGTAGTTACATGCTCAAGCTCATTTCACAACAGCAGCAAAAACCAACCAGTGTTAGTGTTGACAGACTCTAAAGACTCACTAGGCACAATCTGAAGCAAACTGACTATGAATGTGATGACAGTAATACCAACAGCCAATCAAGAGTTTAGCCTAAGAACCTAGAGATGTACTGCTGTGCTTTAAACACTATAGACATGTGTTTGGACTCCTGGCTGGTTAACCGAGAGAAACATGGGCATCCCTTTCCAAATCTATAGCAATCCTTGTCAAATCTGATCTGTTCACAAGCACTAAATTGAGGAACATAAATGAGCAAACAATATAATAAACATAATGAACATAAAATGAGTAAAATCTAGAACGTGAACAGAAAATAAAAATCAGACTATTTTTATTTATGGTTAATGTATTTGTTCATTTGTGTTCATTGTTGTTGATTTGTTTATTTTTATTCATTGGTTTATGGCTAATGTCCAAAAATACAGAGCAGCTGAATATGAAAAGGATCCCTATGGAGTTAAAGAGATGTCCAACTTCCTTTATGTGTAATAGTGATGTGTTTCATAACTGTCTATATAGTGTATATATATATTTGAATAATAGAACTCTAATTATTCATCCCTTGAATTATTCATTCATGATAGTAACCACGGTAATGGTTACCTAATGGAGATAAGTTAAACAGCAGCCAGTACCATTTTTTGTTAGATATGAAAACCAGCATGAGAGACTTTGTTCACTGATAAGTAAAGAAATGAAAGCACAGCATTAATAACTAGATATCTACCCAGCGAAGAGATGTGTGGGTCGTCGATGACTTTTCATTTTGTGAACTTTAACAGTTTGTGTAGCAGACTGACTTGCTTTTCTAAAAGTGTGACAAAGAAAATTTGTAAAACCTTAAACTGGACACGGCCACTTGTAGACATACAGTACAGGGTTGCATTCAAAGTCAGTAAGAAAGTGTCTTCAGCTTAGAACTATTCTATGCTCATTTTCACTTCTAATAGTCCAATAGATTTGGCATGATTGAAATTGCAACATTCAGCTGGTCCAAGTTTGCTTTAATTGTGCACTTCGTTGACGACTTTGGTTGCGTGTCATCTAGTTCTTGATACCAAGCAAGGTTGTAATTTTTAATATATTGTTAGCAGAGTATTTTCACTTTTCTGCATCACTACGCTATTGTGAATCTCGGAGCCTCCATTTTCTCATAATTACTTTGAAAACTTCAACGACGTTGTTGTTGTGAGCGCTTACTAGCAGTTGTAAGATATTTTTATTGGAGCTTTTACCTCATACACCCTCGGTGCCCTGCATTGCAGTCCACTTTGGTTCACTTGAAGCAGACTAAAACCTATGTTTTGACCAGTCCGGAGTTTGCTTCTTTGACCCACACCAGAGCTGGATTGCACATTCATGCCTCCCCAAACAAACCAGACGTTAACAAACTAGAGTTCAATTAAACATAGCTGTGTGAACAGGCCCTAAGTGCATGTGAAGCCTTTATGCACAGACCAACATATTAAACTATATTAAAAGTATTTCAGAAAGAATGTTAGTCTTATTATTCACATTATGACAATATTTTAAAATGGACCAGTGTTACATAAACGGCATGTTCTAGTTGGACAATCTGAATCAGACCCTTTTCAAACTGAGCTTTTTGGCTAA
>JAQQAE010009870.1:0-14372 GCA_029823295.1 Pseudamia nigra
ATTTTGAGAGTGTTTAAATAAGAGAGAAATGTGAGAAAATGTTCTTGCCTGTCTGAGAATAGTGTATAAAGTGTGTGGTGAGGGGTTCTACAGCCTTAAAACAAATACGGTGGTGCCCCAGTTAACAAATTCAATCCCTTCTGGCGTCGCGTTCGTTGTTCGAATATATGCATTGCCAGAGCGAGTTTTTCCATAGGAATCTACTTTGCGGATTTCGCTTATCGCGGGTTATTTTTAGAACGTAACCCCCACGATAAACAAGGGACCACTGTACTGCCACAATTATATTTAATGTGATGGATATATGCAATATGCATTATTCCTTAAAACAACATGGTTTGTGTTTATTTCTACATATTTAAAAGATAAATATTTATAAGAAGTTAAAAAAGAAAGAAACAAACAAACAAACAAAGAAAAAGAAAAGTGTGTTACAATACGTTTAATGTGATCATTTGACCAGTGCCAACATTATTATGTTCCATTCTTTAGATGTTCTCAGAATGCTAATCTGCACTGTGCCTAAGTGTGTTTCACTCCTAAAACATGGATTGAAGTAATGTGAGTGCAACCAAACAGGCACACTTCCTGGCCCTGGCACGGCTGAAAGAGCTGAGCCACAGTGCAACTCACATGCATGTTTGTGACTTGGACCTGATGTACGTATACAGTGTAGTGTACTTACCTGTTCTCAAACTGAAAATCACTGCCATATATAATGGAGAAATCCAGTAGAAGCCTGGCCAAACTTCTTGATTAAGTTAAGGAGAAAATGGTCAGGACAAAGGCTCGACAGAAAACATGCAAAACATGAAACTGAAAGCACAAAATAGTGGATTTGGACCTTGGTCTCCTATTTGGAATTTGAGCGTTCAGCTGTACCACCACAATCACTGCATCTACGTCTTCCTAATCCAGTGAAAATTGCCTGAGGATGCAACAATCACAGGGGAATGCCAGAAAACATACACCTCACCTTTGTCACCTTCTCTGTGTGCAGTTCCCCAAAGCAACTGGGTCTTTCCGTGAAAGTGAGTCTATTTTGGTATCTGGCAGTTTGCCAGCTTTTTAGACCCAATAATAAAAGAGGAAGTTAGACATATTTACCCACAGGACGTACCTAACGATGACCTCAGATAAATGCAAAAAAAATACTATGATTAAATTAAAATGAATGAATTTTTAATAAAATATTAGAGCCAAAAATGCAACTAAAATTTTACGATTTTATCTTGAAAACATCGCTTAAAATGATCTTATACGCCACAATAAATAAAGACACTGTGTTTAATTTGACAATCCTCATCCTTTTTCTAATCCAGACGTCCGGGTTTTTCATGAATCGGCAGTCTCAGCCGAGGTTCTGCATGGAACTCATCGTGTGCACTCACATTACACACAGAACCTGCCCACTGAAATACAAATAAATCGGGATTGATTTTGCAACAGCGGACATTTTTGTGAAACACTCAATGCTTTGCATATTTTCTTCGAATCCCCAACTGTACCTGTGAAAGAATAAAAGAATATTAAAAAAACTGTGCATAATTTTTGTGCTTTCACCCTGGTTACGTCGGGGTAATCATTACATGCAGAAATTTAAAATATACCCAAAGTGCTTCTAAACTTGCTTCCTAACATTAGTCTACATCTTGTTTGAGCTTTTAGTCCCTCTGTCCTGTTTTTTGTTACTAGTTGCATATAAGCATCCAACTGTGAGGTGTGGATAATAAAAAAAGAGACTAATGCTGCAATACAGTCAGTCAGTCTCCTCCCCTTCTGCATCAACACAGCAATGCACTCAGGTCTTCCACTGATCAAAGCAGTGCAATATAGGTCTTTGTCAGACAGTTGTGTCAGAACCTATGTCATTCTTTTCTTAACGTCTGACAGACTCAAAACATGTTCCTTTGACACAGATTTGATCTTAGGAAAAAGTCACACGGTGCTAGATATGGTGAATAGGGAGACATTTGTTTTTGGTCCAGAAACTGCTTTATCTCGAGCACAGTGTGAGCTGGAAGCTTGTCTTGACGATGGATGAAACCATTTTTCCACAGTTGTGGTCTCTTTCATTCATTTCAAATGATTTAATCAGTTTGTTAAATGTTTTCAGGTGTTTTTGAATCGCATGAGTGCAAGAACCTTCATCGTCTTGCACATCCTCTCTGCCTTCTGTGACATTCAAACACATGTACGTGCAGTGTTCTTCATAGACCTTACTACATGGACAACACGTTTCAGCTGCACGATTTCATCCAAAATTTCAAGCTAATACACTGCTCAATTTTAAAGATGTTACTTTCTTGGAAACTTACAGCTGCTGTGTGTGAATATGCAGCATTTAAAGGTACTGTCTACAATGTTGGCAAACTAGCTAGTGACCAATTTTTGTAGTGGTCTGTTCTATATTGGTTTGGAGTGCAAGCTCATGCATTCACTCACAGATTTGAAAACAGCTACTCCTACAGTGGTAGCCTCTGTAACTTATCTAACCAAGGAGAGACAGCCTGCATTTCAGAATCCTTCAATATCTGGTACAGGTAAGAAGAGAACAGACAAACTAGCTTGACAACTGTGAGGTGTAAGCCACGTTGAGTGGCAGGTCACCTGTTTAATCACTTATATCCATTCGCCATGAATGATCAGCTACTAGCTGGTTTGCCAACATAGTAGACAGCACCTGTAATATATAACACTTGGTCTGATTGTGAACCATACAGGTTTTATCCTCATAAGCAGAGTCTCATTATTTAATAGTCATATCTTGTATAACAATACTGTTTACAGACAGCATTGTACTTTAGGAAATAGCACCCAGTCATTCAATGCTAAGTGGCAATGAAAAAACAAATTCTGCCTCTGCTGTTCTTATGTATTATGCAGTTCACTGCTGTGCTTCCCCCTCTGGTCCCTCCCACACCATCAACCAGTGGCTACTCAGACTGTGACTGGGAAACACCTTCATTTAATGTATATTAATAAGGAAACAGCCAATCACTGAGCACTTTCAAATAGCAGTATGAGGAGTCCTGCAGAAACTCTGTTTCTCACACAAAATCTGCCAGTGAGCAGGTTAGCGTAACAGAGTGAGTTGTCACAGTAGCTCACCCGGAGTTAAACTGAAGTTTCCTTCATGTCAGGCTTAAAAAACCAAGAGCTGAACCCATTTTGTGGAACCAGGCCCAGAAGTCTTATCTTAGAAAACTGAAAGGTAATTATATAGATCAAGCAAAAAAATAATTACAAATGAAGTGTAAATCTGTATTCTACAAACGCTTAAGATACAGCTTCTTTGATTGTTCTTAAATAACTATTTAGCCATTTTCTTTTTTTTTTTTCAAAAGATTAGCATTGACTTTCTTTGAGGGAATTCTGTACTTTGAAGTCTTGTCATAAATCTTTAAGCAATTATTTTCTTCCTCTGTACACAATTCATTCGTGCATTTTAGCACAAATCTACCGTATACCCAGACATGACTGTATAGATATCTTAGTTCCTATCAGTTTTCATTTATTATTTAATTTAATTATCCTAACA
This sequence comes from Pseudamia nigra, assembly GCA_029823295.1. Taxonomy (NCBI): domain Eukaryota; kingdom Metazoa; phylum Chordata; class Actinopteri; order Kurtiformes; family Apogonidae; genus Pseudamia; species Pseudamia nigra. The sequence continues at coordinate 3,542 of JAQQAE010009870.1, forward strand.
CCTCAAGTTATATCTGCAGTCTTTGTACTGCATTTGTCAATTTAAAGGAGACATGTCATGACAAAGCAAGTTTCTGTGTTTTTTAAGATGATAATTATGTTTCTGGGCCCTAAAATAATGTTGCACTATTAAAGCAGTCAGTTCTAAGACAAATAGTACACAGAGCTTTTCTGATCAGGTCAGCTGACTGACTGAAAAAAACATGGTTTGTCATCTCCTCACCTAAGATGAGTACAGTCAGATCCTATTTCATATTCTACGGCAGAGTCTGTGGAATTATGATGGGGTCTTATGTCATTAAATAGCAGGAGCTGTAGTATAGTATATTTGGGTATGTAAACTCATTCAACACAAAGCACTGGAACCATAAATATTAACTATAATGCAGTGAACTATGTATTTGTGGCAACAGCTGATCCATGTCATAAATGAAAATGGATTCAGTTACTGGCTATAAACTGCAGATACATGCTTGTTACCTTTTATCTTCACAGTTCACATCATGAAGACAGAAAAGTAAGTTAATCCAGGAGAAATCAACATCTAATTAATGGACTGTATATCAACACAAAATGCCGGTTATAATCCCACAGATGGTTGTAGCTCCGTGTTCGTCACTGCCTCTGATATTAATAAGATACATAGAGGGGGAACCCCGTAACAGTCATCTCACCGTGGACTCATTGATGCTAAGCTTCCCCCCTCTATGCATCTCATAATGGTACATTCCAGGTAGGTGTTAGGCGCATGTGCAGCCCAAAGCATGTTGTATAAGAAAGTGCTGTATGCTGATTAAAACTACTGTGGCTACATGCAATTGTGTTTGTTAGCTGGTAAAAAGTCATATATTAGCCACATCGTTGTTTAAGTCGTGGGTTCAAAGCATGAGAAAAAAGTAGTAGCTTATCAGCCGGATTTTACGGTATTTACAGTTGTTTATATATAATTATAAACATCTTCTTAAATGTCTAATTTCTTCATATTCATATTGTAGCATTTTTTGTAGTACTTAACAATATTAATAACCTGTGATCATATTTAGGGTGCACTGTGATTTAAATGTAGTAATGATTATTTTTATACCAAAAACTATGTATTACCATTGTAAGATGAATGATATTCTGTATGATTTACCTTTGTAAACTTAACATAATCTGCTGTGATGTTCTGTGCATTCTGAAGAGAATCCAGCGGCTGTAGATCTGGATGGTTCATCATGCACTGAGGAGGGTTTACACCTGGCTCATTGTTCTGAGAACTCATGAATCAGCTGAAAAAAGTTGGAAAATTAAAGGCTTTGAGTTGAACAGTTATAGTTTTATAGTTATAGACATCTACCCTGGATGTCTCTATAGCACACCTTAACCTTTTTGAGTGAAAAACAGTTCATAATAGTGAGCAACCAATATTGTACAGGTAAATAATGATTAACACAGGAAAGCATTTACTAGGTAACTACTGTACATACAGACTTTAACGCACATGTTCCGAAATACTCCAAAAGTAATTTTATTGCAGCTGATAAACTATATAATTAAATACATATTGTTTCATAAAGTGGCACTTTGTACAAAACACGTATGTGACAGAGACCTGTGGTGACACTGTTTCCAACTTAGTGTAACATTGTCATGTTTACATTAGCATTAGCCCAGTAGCTAATTACCTTACTCTCTGACAGTGCTCAACAGTGACCAAAACATAAACTACCATTCTGTGACACTGCTTAGGAGCCAAGTCTGATGAGGGCTCTAGATTTCTGTGGAGTCACACGACCACCAGTTCGGTCATTAGTTTGACATGTTTCACTTCACTCTGGTCCCTACATGCCTTGTGTTTTCATTTGCATAATCCACACCCCATGAACTCTGATTGGTTGGACTATGCTATCGCTCTGGGGGGAAAAAAGCCAATCAGAACAAAAGATTTTGTCCATCTGTGAGGCCACTGTTATGTTACATATCAAAGCCATGCCCCTTTGTGGGGGAATATGATGACTGCGCCTACAGACTATCAATCAATCAATCAATCAATCAAACTTTATTTATAAAGCACTAATAAAAACCAACCCAACATAAAAAGCACTAGAATCATATCAGTTTCTATAGTCCAATGAAACCCATGTAAAACACATCATATACTGTATGTGGACAGTATCTACAGTGAAACACAGTAGAGTTGCTTGATTTGCATTAAATAAATTAGTAGCATGCTAGCTAGCTACCAGCTATACTACTGTGTATATGGCAGTAAGGTGCTATTAGATGGGAGGCTGAGTGGACATGATTACAGATAGATCAATTTTGATTTTTCACTACACTCACTGGCTACTTCATTAATTACACTTTTTAACACTTAACACTTACTAATTAAAATATCTAACCTTCAAATCACATGGCAGCAATTTAGTTAATTTCGGCTTAGACACAGCCTTGACAACCTTCTGAAATTTTAACCGAGCATGAGAATGGGGAAGAAAAGCAATTTACACAACTTTAAACATTTCACACTTGTTGGTGCCAGTTAGGCTGGTCTGAGTATTTCACACACTGCTGATCTACTGGGATTGTCACACACAACCATCTCTAGATGTTATACAGAGGGTATTCTGCAAAGGAGAAAATATCCAGTGAGGAACAGTTCTCTGGATGATATGACATTGATGCCAGAAGTCAGAGGAGAATGGTCAGAGTAGTTCAAGGTGATAAAGGGGCTCAAATGACCACTCGTTACAACTGAGTAATGCACAAGAGGCATCTATCAATGTACATGTCAAATCTTGAGGTGTGTGGACAACAGCAGCAGAAGATCACCCTCGGTGCAACTTGTGTCAGCTAAGAGCAGGAAACTAAAGCTACAGTTCACACAGACACAGCAAAAGTGGTCAACAGAAGGCTAGAAAAATGTTGCTTTGTCTAGTGAGTCTCGATTCCTGCTGTGACATATAATGTAATGGTAATGATGGACATAAGCAATGTGAAAGCATGGATTCATCCTTCCTTGTGTCAGCTCTTCAGACTGCTGGTGGCACATTTTGGGACCTTTAGTCCTAACTGTGCATTGTTTAAATGCCACAGCCTGCACGAGTATTGTTTCTGACCATGTCCATCCCTTTATGACCACAGTGTGTTATCTTATTATAGTTACAGTATGAGGTCCAACCCAGTTCTAGCAAGGGGTAAAGTGACATGAATCTCAGGAGAATGTATTTAATTCAGGTGGGTTTTATTTTGTGCAACAATTTAAATTACAATCTACTTGAGCAGCCATATATTTTCCAGAAAAAGGGGGGCATGGCCTTTGTGCTGATCGTACCGGTTGTCTAGGTTACAGATCTTATGAGGATTTGTCAGTAATTGTGGCACTGAGCAGGTTCAGATTTCCACAGCTTTTATTTTGCATCAGAGTTTATATAAATCTCAATATTCAATAAAGATGGATTTTCACAGTGTGGGACATTTGAGAAATGCACAAATCATAAAACACATGCAAAATTCTATACATAATAACACAGTTGAAATTTGCATTTGTGGATTTTCTGTCAGCCTTGATGAGCTGCTCCAGCATAACAAAATACCTTCAATCTACTGCTGGATGTCAGACTTGCTGACAAGGCACACTGTGGCATTGACCCTATTTTGCATGATTCCTTTCAACAGCACCTGCACCAGTCCTCCGGATGAGAGCAGGTTCATCACAGGGATGAGTAATCTCACTCCTTCTTTGGTCATGACACCAATGATTAGACCCCTAATCATCGGTCTTTGAGCAACCTTAACAGAGCACAAACGTGACCACTTCTCTGAGCCACATTATTGACATTAATGACTTTGTGTACAATGGAGGGGCTGTTTGTGAGCTGCCTGTTATCTGGATCTGAGTAAACTGAAAACTGTTGATGTGGGAACTAATTTCTGTTGGAACCTGTTGGTTAATCTACTCATGAAGCCCCAACATAGGAAAGCTGATGCCCCAGGTCTCTACTAGTGATCGACCGATATGGGTTTTTCAGGACTGATACCGATAATTAGTAGTTAAGGATGCCGACAACCAATATTTGTAGCCAATATTTATTTGCAGTAAAAGTGTAAAAATTGGCGTAAAGATGTTGAATAATACAAACATTTAACTTGGTTTGAAATCCCAAAAGCATGTTTATTTCACCAAACAAATAGAAAATATATAGCTCCAGAAGCGCATGGATCCGAGACTCACAAGTTATTGTAGTAGTCGTGAGCTGTAGAGTTTTTCATGTGACTTTTATACAAACACACACTATTCTCCACATTAAATACATCCAACCCATTAATAATACATAGTCTACTGAGAGCAGGACCAGCGAGCTAATGTTATGCTAAAAACTAGTCAGTCTTCAGCTCATCGTACTTCCCTGCAACAAAACAAGACTAAATTGAATTTCTTACACGCTCTTTCTCAATCACACACACAGGCTTCTACGATCACAGACTGTTTCCACATGCAGACATTACGAGATATTATGAACAGCATTGTTTCAAGTAATTCACAGACACGTTGGGAGGTGCTACTAGCATAGCAGAGTTGCTAATGTATACTCCATTCATTCTCGACACGACAAACATATCTCTGCCGTGTGTGTGTGTGTGTGTGTGTGTGTGTGTGTGTGTGGGGGTGTGTGGGGGGGTGTGTGTGTGTGTGCTTGTAGATGTAGTAATGTACGCACCTCCAGATGATGAAATGTCTTCTGCTTTTACATACTTTGCAACAGTGAATGCTAATTTCTTTGGCAACCTGAACCTTACAGGCGTGACTCAGGGCATATACTCCTCCTCCCTGAAATTACAAAGCATTTTCTGAGTATATGTATAAATACCTCAGCACACGTCCAGTGATGAAGCCAAGATTTCAGCCCTCTGAGCGTTTTGAGAAAAACAACTTTGGCATGTCGGGAATTGTTCTCCTTTGGGAGTATTTAGATTATTCCCTCTAATTCCATACGCCCTGCCATATCAGGTATGTGGCTGAAAGACAGTGATTTTATGAAGCCCGACAATCACCAGGGTACGACTGACATATGAAAGCGTTGACAATAACAAGAGTGGAAATATTCATTGTTTTTGGTATCCTTTCGTCACCCCCCACCGCCTGCAGCAGAGCACAGAGGCAGTGGTTGGTAGTCCACCGAGTAACTGCAAAAGGATTTACAGAGAAGAGCTTCATGAAACTCCAAACAATGAACAGTGGGTCAATGGACCATGACCCTGGCTGAAAAGTGAGGCCAATGTGGAAGTAACATAAAGTTGTAATACTGCTGTTGACCACTAGAGCGCCAGTACCTGGCCTCCATGAAGCCCCGACTCCCATAGAATTACACTGGATTTCTCTCTGAAAATACGAAGTGAATATATTTTTAGAGCCTTTAAAGTGATGTGGTGTGACAGACGCTCAACTGTAGTTGTGGGTAAGTGTTTACACTAACAACACCATAATATGACTTTTGTGGCCATGCTGGGTGAAGTTTTACCACATCAGTAAGCTACCGGTTAACATCAGCCTTCCCATGAGACCCCTGACATACTAGGCTCCAGTAGCTCTACTGCCATTTGTCCAAATATGGTCGCATCCTGTGTTAGATTCCAAAATGTCACCCAGGAAGTGACAATCCAGCTGGTCTCAAAACGACCATTTCCCATAGTCACTCTGTCCACTAATATATGCACTATGGAAAGGCACATGGATGGGCTGTGGGAAGTTTTGTGTGAGTTGCCAAATTTTCCAAATGCCAAAACCTTCACATTTCAAGTTTAAGTAAGAATCGCCGTTTGACATGATTGAATGTTTGTATAGTTCTGGTTGTTGTGTTCATCACGTAAGAAAAAATGGCATTGTTATTAAGATGTTGATATGTTTTCACCATCAACAAATGATTTGTTCAATGTACAGTTGAGGCCAAAATTTTCATAATGGGGGGTTAATTATTTTGACCTCAACTGTGTAGCTCTTCAAATGGCTCATTTAACTGTTCTTATAATAAACCTTGCAGTAATTACAGAAATTACACTTAAAATGGTCAAAAAATGTTAATTTATTCATAAACCAATTTATTTTCATCATTATGATTATGGTCACAACACTGTGATGTTTTTAAAACTAGGTCCCCAGGGAGAAAGTTTTAGGATCAATACGACGCATGTCTGGGGGTCTACACACTAGTTTTGGAAGTGTGATAACCGAATAAATAAGATGGTTAAAAGGATGCATAAGGCAGCATGCTTCAGTGTGCATAGAGCAGTTGCTTGAGGCCTAATGAGGTATAAAACAGGCTGTTTTATAAATTAAGGTTGTGGCATTGTAGTTAGCTTCACAAATGGAAAAGGACCGGGGTGAAAATAGAATGGGGACTGTGACTTATTTTATTTTTATTTTATGATGGCAATCGAAACAAATGCATGTTGATGGCTGGAATGTCTGAGCTACAGGGCTGTTGTAATGTTTGGCCAAGTTGCTTCAGGTCAAATAATAACTGCTATGGCTAGAGTGTGGACGGGGTGCACATACTGTATACTACAATCGCACATTTCACATGAATCATATTAATAAATACTGCCTAAACCTACAGTATATCATTGGCTGACTTAGTAACTCTTCAGATTAGATTTTTCTAGACTTTAATTAATGTAACATGTATGAAACATCTTGAGGTACAAAGAATCGGGACACTATTAGCACCTGCAGTAAATCACATTCACTAATTAATATTCCATATTCCAGCTTGGTCATGAATGAGAAAGTACTCATACTCTCATAACAACCTGTTTCACTGCACTAGCCAAATACAGTAGGTAGGTCCATGTAGGATAAAGACACATCACTGACTAGTGGTAGTATTCTACGATAACCTACCTCAGTTCTGCTCACACTACATCCTACTCATTTTTTTCAAAGTGATGGCAATAGGGCCAGTATAGCGGCAGTATAGGCTCCTTGTTTGAGCTCTTCAGAAACCTACGGTAGAGGTCTGCCGATCTCTTACAAACTATAAGGTTAACGCCTATATCTTTCTGTCTAGTGAACAAGTAAACATGTTCAGGAAACCTTTTAGTGGCATGTTCACATGTGACATGTGGGGTAAAAACATGCTGTCCTTATTGCATGTATGTCTTAAATATTTACTACCTTTTTGTGTTTTAGGGATGTAAATCTTTTGAATAGACTTTGAGTTTTGAAAATTACCTTTGCCAAATTAGGTCACTTATTCCCTCAGACTGTTTCCTCATTATGTTTTCCTGAACAAGACTACCAAAAAATAACAATTATCCTTCAACATACACTACATGTCTCGTTTATTTTGTGATAGATAAATGCACTGTCATGCAATTATGCCTGTCAGGAGGAAAAGTACAAAGAGTAAACTTGTCCTGTGTGTCTGTGCGGGTGGCGCCAAGATGTGGTTGATGATAAATGATCTATTTCTCTGATGGTTAGACACCTCAGTTGCATTTTTTAACCTCCTTTGTTGATGTACTGTTTTACTAAGCAGGTAAAAACAGGTCAGGCAGATTCCACATTTATATGCAAAGTAAACAGTGGTGGCCAATCTGAATCCTGGTGGGATGTCTTTGTTTGATAAATCAACTGAGATGTCACTGAATTTGAATAGTGCAGTTCTTCTTTGAAGCCTTGTGATGGCTTTTGTGGAATGTGGGACATTGAATTTACTACGTACTTCAAAAACATTAGCTGTTATCGTACACTCTGTTGCTGTAAGATGAAAATGGGAACAGTTTTGTCACTTGAAAAAAACAAAGTGTTCTACTACAATTAGCATATAATAGAGGAGCCTGTTTAAATTTTCATGCAGTTAAAACACCGTGCAGAGCATTTTGAGATTGCAGTAGTTTAGAGGGGCACAAATGAACACTAATTCCAGATCTCCCACACTACACTACAACCTGATTTCACTCCCTCACTGGTCTGCACTCACAATGCTCCAGGGCCATGAATGCCTAACATTGGATATGTCAGCACATGCAAGATCACACTGTATACAACACATGCAATTTTACTGACTTTGAGAATTATTTAACTTTTGGTAAAATCAAACTACCTGCACATGGAGGCAGTAGCAGATGGAGCTTGTTATGTCTATGTCATGTCTGCATGCTTGTACTCATGCATGAGCAAGAATTCTATACTGAGGCCCACTTCTTCCAACCCTGCTAAGGAACCATGCTGTATTTCAACATGTAACAGAGTACTCATACTCTGCAGATATCCAGGCCTTTAGTTTTGACATGGCTTGGGCACAGCACGGATTGTCCAGCCTGAGTGCACCCTCTCCAGGAGGATAGGATGGTAATGGCTGTATGACAAAGCTCTCAACTTTCAAGCAGGACACCAAGGTTAGAATGTGTGCTTTCAGCTGCATGTTTTGTGAATTGTCTCTCTCCCCCTAACCTTAACCTGTCTGCAAAGCATCATCAACCACATGTGAAGCATGTGTCCCAGGGCATATCAACAACATGCAAAAAATGCAAATTGAGGTACCCATGTTATTGTACAAAATAACTTGAGAGTGGGTTGTACAGCAACACCGAACATTGTAAACCCTAGAATTGAGAAGAGGTCCTTTGCCAACAGTGGGCCCATCCAGTAGCAGGCTCTGGCCCCGAGCCGCTGTGCAAGATCTCCACTACTGTTACTACATTACAGTGCCTGAGTGAGAGCTCGAGTTTCCAGACTTTAAGTGGAAACTGAGGCCTTTATCATGAAAAAAGGACCACACAAGAGCCGCGTCGGTATTAAACTTTCCCACTAAAAGTTTATTGAGTTATTTTGGTGGCAAAATTGTAATACCCAACCCAGTATGGCCCCCCAAAAATAGAAACCAGTGTAATAGCTTTTACATGGGATCTTACAATAAACCCAGGTTCCTGAAGCAGTGAAATACTTTGCAGGTAAGTGCTGGCAGGGAAACCTGAGGATGTCCCACTGTGTGAAGGGATTTCCCACAGTTTAGGAAGTAGAGAAGCTGACGCACTACAAATCAGCCCATACGTCTTTGGATGGGGTGTTTCTCTCACCCTGTCAAGTTCTAATGGTCCACTGAGGCTTCCCAGTCAACACTTTTGAGGCAGTGTCAAATGACATCATCCTCCTTCCTTTTTCATGTCAGATCACTAATTATTCAGTCAAACCTTAAGCTCACAATTCACAAAGAGTCCTGGGGAGGTTGAGAAGAAAATGAGACCTGTAATAAATCTCCCAGCATGAACACTGGGGTATTGTACAGACATCTTAAAGAAACCTTTGCCTTCCCATTCTTTAACACAGGCTTAACACGTGGCTAAGAGCTAGCAGGCTAATTTAAGACCGCTAGTGATGAGATAGTTTTTTGGATTCACCAATCGTTTCAAGATGACAGTCGGAGTAATACACGGCTATAATTAGACGGTGAACCCTTGATGAGTGTAGTCCCATATAACTACATCTGTCAGACTTAACAGTCATCATAACGTAACCAACGTTGTCACTCATCACACAAGGGGATTTCACAAGGGCATCAGTGTCATCTCTGTACCAAGATGGGATTCCTGGCCATCTTCTGGAGCATACGTACTTCTGTTTTGTCAATATGGTATGTAAGAACATGGGAATATAAAGAAAATTAAAGAGAGAGGTGAAAAGTATGAGAAGACCATCAGAAAATATTAAATCTCACATTTGTATGAAGGGAAACTATACAGTAAACAGAATATAGAGCAGCTGTCAAAAGCCTCCAACTCAGTCCATGCGAGATCTCAAAACCACGTTGCTTGTGCCTAAATAACTGTGCGCTTTCCCATGCAGGGTAGTAATTGAAAAGCCTTTGTTCTTTGGCAGTGAAGGTGGAAAACTGGACAGAGGTGTACTTCATAAAGAAGAGAGGCCCCATGTTAATGAGAAGAGAAGGTTTACTGTAGGGAATAGTGGTCAGAGTTTGCATGGGTTGTTAGGGCATTGTGTGATTCTGTACATAAAACAGGAAGGGGGGCTCCAAATATATATTAACACACATATTCAGGTTTTACAGTTTACTGGTGGTGGAGTGAAGATGAAGGTAGTTTCAGATGTGGGTAGCGTAAACATCAAGGCTACTCAAGTAAAGGTATTGTTACTTTATAATTCTAATGGGTCAAGTAGATGTACAAGTACTCAGAAACACAAGTACTTGAGTAAGAGTAAAAAGTGCCTTATAAAAAAATTTACTCAAGTAGTGAGTAACTTCATAATGTGAAATTGATTACCGGTACAAGCTAACACACTGCTGTCAGGTATGTTGGTCATTTTTGTTTATTTATACAGTTATTTTGACAATTATTTAGTGATTTTATTAATTTTGTTGTTTATTTTGTTGACTTTTCCTTCAGTTTCTTCATTATATTCTTCATTTTGTTTATTTACTTGATTATTTTCTTTTTGCTCATTTTGTAGTTTATCTTTTACAGTTAAATTGCAGTTTATTAAATTTTACAGTTAAATTGCAGTTTATAAGATCCTTTGTTCTTTTTTTGAATGTTTTGTTGCTTAGTCACCTATTCATTTTGATGATGTGCTTGATTATTTTGCTGAATTGTTTTTATTAAATTCATGTCTTGTTCTTCTTTTAATTTTTAAAGCCAAATGTAAGTTAGTAAGAGTAAAACATATTTGTCAAAACAGCTACTCTCAGTACAGGCAGTTCTCGGGTTACGAACGAGTTCCATTACTACGGTCGTGATGTAACCCGAATTTCTGTGTAACCCGAAATTAACCCTTTAATACCCCCTAAATACCCCTTAAATCTCTAAATAACTATCCAAATACTGTATTT
>JAQQAE010009871.1:0-14370 GCA_029823295.1 Pseudamia nigra
AGGAAGTCAACCACCCACACTACCAGCCAACAAAAACTTCAAAATAAAACAGGAAGTACAAACACAAATCATGACAGGAAATAAACAAAAATGACCAAAATACCTGAGGTACTATATTGGGTTGTAATAAATATGAAGTTACTTCAATATTTGAGTAGCAGATGTGTTTTTATGAGACTTTTTTACTCCTGTTCAAATAGTTATATTTATGAGTACTTAATTATAATTATAATTATAATTATAAAGTAACAACACTTTTACCTGAGTACTGTTTTTGTTTACTCCAGCCAACACTGGATTTGAGCAGACATAGCATTGATGTAAAAGCATAGTGCATTTTTTGTCTGCTTGCCAGCAGCCGCAGATTGGAAGCAACAGGCAACCGGACTGTCCGCTGCTTGAGTGAAACAAGGAATTAAACTTGCACCTTTTAATATATTTTCTGTGGTACTCGAAGCTATTTTAATACCTTGTAGTCCTAAATTGCAAATCACATTTTTATCATGTTTACAGTATGAACATGCAGAATAAATACATGGCAAAAGACTGCCCGAGATGCACTCAGATTCTATTTAATACAAGTTATGCATACACGCATGTGCACGTGACCCATCATATGGAGCCCTGGGGTATGTACTGTATGCACTGTTTGGCTGATCAAATGAAGCTCCAGCTAACTATGAGCTATACCTACAAATAAATTGGTGTCAATTTGATGTGGCCGTAAGGTTAGGTTGTTTAGATATTGCTTACCATGTCTTCTTTGTTGAGCAATTTTAATCGCACATTGAATTTTCAATTTTCTTCAAAGAGACCATTGTGGTAAAATAAGAGACCAACAAGCAAGGGACAATTATCACAAGTCCTAAAATAAAATCAGAACAAATGTCAGGACTGTTTTGGTAATGTTTTATTCTTAAAAAATGGTCTCTTTCAGATATAGGAAATGTACAAAAAGAATGGAAGGGTAGACATCAAGCTGACAACAGGTGCATCTTGAGAACAATGCTCAACTGTATGGTCCAGTATTAAACAAAACAAAAAATAACAGTATAGTAGGACAACTACTGCAGCTACATACTGTATATGTATGTTTCATTTTAGAGAAATTCTTCACATTATCTACATAGTGTTCCATAGACAAACCTGATCCAGTAACATGCTTGTGGCTTGAGTTAATCATAAACATAAAAATGAGGTTTATGTTCAGCACATTATCTGCTGCAGAGGTGTCTATTGAATGTACTTATACACAATACAAGTATGCCATTAAAACGAGCTGTACATGACAGCACATCATCTTTGTTGGTATTGGGGACATTTTTTTGTTTCCATTTAACATGCAGCGCTAATGAGGGCCAGTATAAGTATCATCACTTAAACAACATCAAAGCGGATCACTAGACAAGAAAATGACTCCACTGGTGATTCACTACAAACTCATCTCTAGATGCACAGAATTAAGGAATAAAAAAGGAAAAGGAAACTGCCTTTACCCTGCATTAGTTACCATTTCAACATGACAGTTCATGATTCCTTTTTTGTATTGTGAGTCAGTGGGCTTGATACCCAAAAGCCGCTTATATGGTAACTAGGGTCACCATGTTTTAATTCCTTATCACACCCTCCATGAACAGAGTGCAGTTTAACAAGTCATACTTACATAGTATGTATGTAAAAAAGCATCACAGAAAACACATGTACCATATGCAGTTAATAAAGCCCAATTATTGATGTACATGAAATGAGTAAAACAATTGCTGAAATAAAAAATCTATACACATTGTATATTAAAACTGCAGACACTAAACAGTGAACTGGTCAGATGTTTTAAAATGTGATGGTCTGCACTTTATTTCCAGTAAACCCATATTTTCAAATACAGCCAAAATAGTGAGTGTGAGATGATTGTCTATGGGTATTTTCATAGCAACTGTGTGCAGTTTATGTTAAGTGGACATTTCAATTAAAAATGTAAAAAAAAGAAGCAACAGGAAAAAAGGTCTAACAGAAAAGGCACCATCTGAACTTTCAGTTTCATAAAATAGCAGATGATCTTACGCCCTGATTACAATTTCACCAGTTTTGTTCTGCAGTACTACAGTAGATTCTGTAAATATGAATATCTGCACAATAAACCTAGTACACTATATGGACAAAAGTATTCAGATGCCTGACCAGTATACTTACAGGGACTGTAAGGAAATTGTATTCAAATGCATATGCACTATATGGACAAAAGAATTGTTGCATAAAGGAACTTGTACATGTCTTTATATTAGGAATGCTCATCATATCTAGCTGTTCTAAATTTTAGGCCATTTGTGCTAAATCAATGAATAAAAATAAATCAACAAAATGTGAACCTTTTTCAATTTTTGTTCACTTTCTTGATTATTTTATTCATTTTTGTTCATTATTGCATTGTTCATTTTCTTGATTATCTTGTTCTTCTTCTGTTCAATTTAGTGCTTATGAACAGGTCAGATTTGATAACGAGTGCTGTAGATTTGACAAGGGATGCCCCCATTTCTCTAGGTTCACCAGTCCAGTGTCCAAACACTATTGTCCACATAGTGTATGTTTACATCGAAGTACACATGAACTATCACATAAACCTTTACAGTGTTGTACAGTACTAAAACTGTAACTTCAGTTTGTGAGCATGAAAAAACAAACATGTAAAGAAAATATAAACTGAGCAAGTTCTTATTGTACATGAAATATCAAAGGTCAAATAGATAAGAGGAAAATAAGATACTATTAGACAGCATTCCAGATGAAATGATAAATCATAAAGGTAACAATAATCCTTTCACAAAGAATAGAATGACAACAGAAACAAATTACTGTTACACAATGAAAATTTAATTGACATTTTGATACAACTAATTTATCTGGAGTTTGTTCTTAGCCCTGCTGAGCTGGTTTATATGGATAAGCCCAGTGTCAAAATACATCTTTCAAAACATGCTTTAGTCAAACTACTCAAACACACAGTCTCTCGTTCTCTCTCTCACAGACACCCACACAAACACACACACACACTCTCTCTCACTCACATGCACACACTTCACAAATAAAAAATACTTTGAAAAACACATATGCAGACAAACACAAACACTTTTGTTTTACTCTGTTACTGAATTCAAAGTGATAGTAACAGGGGTTTCCTTCTAGTTTTCCATCCAGGGTCTGTGAAGAGACCCTCAGCTCAGGCCTCCCTATGTAGGGAAGCAGATGCCACAGCACTCCATACAGATTTCCAGGCAATCCGATGACTCACAGCAGGCATCCATGATGCCACAGTCCATATCACAGGGGCAGTTGCAGTCATCGCCCATGTCATCAGCGCAGCAGCAACAACAGCAAGCTTCTGAGGTGCAGGCACCGCACGATGCCTGCGATGCCACCATGTTGCAAAGTGTCAGGAACTCACAGAACAGACAGGCCAGGATGCAGTGGACACAGCAGTCTGGATCCACAGCAAAACCATTGAGGGTGGCAAGGTGAAAAGTGAAACAGATAAAATATGTTAATAAAGTAGTAAACACAACCACAAAGTAATAATGGCATGTAAATCTTTTTATAATAAATGCAGATGAGAGTGAGTGAGCACGACGTGCAAGCTGACAGGTGGAAAATAACAGGTACGTGGCAAAAGGGTGAGGGATAACCAGGCAGGGGGTAAAGGAAATAAGAGAAATTCATATAAGTGAATTCTTGTCCTGCAGTTTTGATTAACGGCTTGTTAAATAATTGTGGCATTATCATGCAAACTGCTAGGTTGTTCACACAAAGATGATTAGCAAAGTCCAAGAGTCTGTCCCTGGCAAATAGGTGGATTAATGCTTGCAATGCTCACACCACTGATTAACATTTAACCTCCACACAGACGCTCTTTATGAGGCTGGTGGCAAGTTTCAGCTTGTTGTTTTGAAGAAATAGAGGTCCCATTTAAATTACTAATGTGCCCATTAACCATCACATTTTTTTCTGGGGGATAAATTTTCCACATGTTGCATTAAAATGTGATAATGAAAATAAAAATGGAAGTGTTAACTTCTACTTAGAATCTATTATGGACACAGTGCATTCATATCAATGATTACAGTGATGTTGCACATATTATGCACTGTACAAAAATGGTATTCCCTAGCTAAGAATATTTCGTTGCTGTGAATGTATGCTTTAAATTCTTTGCAGTGTAAAGGTATTAGATATAGAACTTCAGGTAAACCCAAAAAATAACCCAGTCAACAAATTGCTAGGTATTTTATCAATTCTAATGTTAACCAACAGTAAAGCAACAAGTCTTACAGACTGCTGAAGAAAAAAAAGATGTACACAATATGTGATTAAATCTAAAATGGTGAGAGTGTGCATATCAGGCAGAAAATATGAAGTATGAACGGGAGATAAATATAAACAATTTATGTAATGTGTCACTGCGCCACACTAAATATCATCCTCTTAAGTGCCAGTGTCATGTACTCCTTAGAGCTGTCTGCTTTTTGAACCAAGGCCAGCTCAGCGCGGAAAATGTTAAAAAGACATGATGTGGATGGATGCAGAAAAATAGCATTACAAACAGGCACATTTGCATAACTTTCATCAGTTCATCTTGAGTTGTCAGAAGGGGCTGTTACTGATTGGGTTAGAAGGAAAGCGAAAGGAGGATAGTGTGGAGGACGGCATGGGAAAGCAAGCTGAGGACCGCTGGATGCTCATGTTTGATTAATCAAAGTAGAGGAGATTTTTTTCCCCTATTTTTTCAGTGCTCAGGGCTGCTGAGCTGACCAGAAGCACTAGCCGAGTGTGATACAAACAAGACAGATAGGGAACATGAAACGAGCAACTGTGTGTGTATGTGTGAAGGTGCCTGAAGTTTGAATGCATCTTATTATCCTTATCTGAGGCCATGACACTGGCAGTGATAGGAGATGCATGAGAATTAATCCTTCATGACTGAGCAGCTGGCCTGGGCACAGAGTAGATCAGAGTTGGACAGAAATGCAGAATTGTTTCATGCTGTCCTGACTAAGTTGTACCACAGTCTGTACCGGTATCCACTGTGGTGTAGTTCCATATGAGTACTACAAAATGGCAAAGAAAGTAATAAACACTGCCCAGCCACAGCTCTGTGCACAAAACTGCAAAGTTCAGCCTAGCAAACTTCGTAAGACCCAGAGGGTATAGCCATGCCAGCATTCAGAATGTAACAGTGGAGTGTGAATACCATATAAACACAGTACATAGGCATTAAACAGCAGCTGGCCATCTCAGCTATTCACTTGGATGTATAATTCAACACCAGCGATTACTCTGGATCTTAGAAAAGCCAGCAAGGAGAAGGAGAGCGGGAGGAGGGGTCGTATAATGTACACAAGAGAGCTGAACGAAAGGCACATCTTCATGAAAACAGAGGGAGACAGACTGAAAGACAGACAGAGAAACAGAGTGAAACCAACCAACAGACAGAGAGAACAGTGCACACTGACACCACTTCTGTTTAATGTCAGTGAGCGGCTATGAAGTCCAGAATTTGCAGGGCCAAAAACAGCGTCCAGCGCCTCTGAGGAAATAGTTTGAGACATCTGGAAAGCTAACATCAAAAAAAGAGAGTGGCATGACACAAAACAAGCTGGATGGGCCTCAGAGCGGCAAGCTGTGCAAAACATTCAAACTCACAAAACGGGAAAGAGAGAGCAAGACACACAAAGATACAGTGAGTGAAATTGATCAGACAAAGCCTTGGTGGCCATGGGAATGTACAGCAACTACACATGGGTAAAGAGGGAAGAAGCATATAGGCTGAACAGCGGAGGTCCACTACATGCAATTTAAAGAAAGTCTGTTTGTAATGCATGACTGAGGGTAACCTTAAACCTGCGTGAAAAGAGCTTACACAACGCATACAAACAAGTCCACCTATATACCTTAGGTAAAGAAGGGTAAATGTGCTGCAGGCATCTTGAAATCTCTAAATGAGGTTAAAAAGCTTGGAGAGTGATTACACACTATTAGTAAAAAAGAAAGTGGATAACAACATGACAAGACTTGAAACAATCCACCCCGCTGAACAAAAGCAGCATGGTAAATGACTCCTCAGAAGCGGTGGTGTTATCACAGATTGGCTGTGGTGCCAACGGCGTGTGCCAAGAAAGACAGGGAGGAGCACAATCCCCAGAGCTGACTCCTGCTAGCTTATGCCTTTTATTTCCTATATTCAGGGGGCTGTTTAGGAGGCTAATTTCACAGGCAAACAGATTATGTTAATCCATGTAAACATTTAAACACAACAGCTTGGCTGGTTTCCGGAGGGAAATAAACAGTTGAGAGTGAACATATTGATTCTGAAAGCTTGTGTCTGCAAATAAGCAACACAAAAGCCATAATGAGACAGACTGGTTAAGCTGCTGTTGTTTTTTCATCCGCTCTCTTCTGTTATTCACTAATTAAGATGTTCAAAACATGGTGTGTCTGGAATATTTCTCTACTCACCTGTTTTGATCGCCTGCAACTCGACTCATGCATATTTCAACAAAACCATCATCAAATAAATATCGGAATATTTTCCACTTAAACTTATAATATTGCCTGTCCATTGTGAATCAATAACATATAACGTCACATCTTATTTTTCATTCTGACCTTGGAGACCACATAAAAAGACAAACCAGTCAAGGCCTTGAGTTGGAGGATTATGTAGCCCTATCTTTACAGAGGTGTGCGTAACCCTTCATATCATACAGCGCATACCACAGTGGACAGAACACAAGCATATCCACAAACACATTCACAGCCTTCAAGTGAAGTAGAAGGGAAAAGCATGCGACTGGGCCCTGTTAATGAGAGCCAGGGTGGTGCTGACAGGATGTAGGGAGAACCAGAAAGGGCCCAGAGGTGTGAGGGTCTGCAAGGGGCCAGGAGAAGGCTTTTAATAGGCACCCTGCGCTCTCAGGCCTCATTAGATGGTCACACCTATCTCCCAAATGGAAAAGGACTGGCCAACTACCTTCATTACTCGACTCACCTCGGCCTTGCACCTGACAAAGTGAAGGCTTCCCTGCATGGCAAACGGACCTCTGACTTGTTGTTAAGGAAAATAAAAGCTCCAGGAGTGGGATAAGATGTCATTTGCTTGACGGTAGTGATAAATATGAGAGGTCATGTACTTCCATCATTAAAAGGCAAAAGAAGACAAGAACTTATTATCAATATCACGTAAAGCTAATGTTTGATTTTCAAGAATAGGAGCTTTGATGCTTTTGGATGATGTGCTGCTCTGTCTATGATGATACATTAGAAATTACCCATCTGGACAAATATGATTTAACATAAATAAACACAAATATCTAATCATCAAATTACATGGCATTTTAGTGCATGCAGGCCTGTAGACACAGTAAAGACGAACTGCTGAAGTTTAAACCGAGCACAAGAACGGGGACGTATGGTGATTTTATCAATTGCATTGATTTTATTCTTAATTTTATTGGTTTTCCATATTTATCTTGTTTTTGGTATTTTATCTTCTGCATTGAATGAGCTGTGTATTTTATTTGTCTGTACAGCATTTTGGTTGTTTAAAGTGCTTTATAAATAAAGTTGGATTGGAATGGATTACCGGGACTTTGGACATGGCATGGTTGCTGATTTACTGGGAGTTTCGCACACATTCATCTGTAGGATTTACAAAGAATGGTCTGCAAATTTCAAAATATCCATCATAATTGTGTGCTTAACTCAATTCAACCAATTTATAATTGCATGGCAAGTATCAATAGCAAATATGGTTGAGATAAAGCAACACAATTTTTTATGACAGCATCTTGCATTATTCTTTCCAACAAGAATTACTAATACTTTTAACTTTTTACTGGCAGCAAAATGAGGGGACTGTATGACAACTGTCAAATTGTTTCTTTTTTATGGTTCTTGGTAAAATAGAGTGAGGAAATACCTGGACCTGAAATCTATCGGCAGATCTGATCAAGAGAATCTTAAAATCGTTAAAATTAATATATGAATGAGCCAGAATAGTATGCATTGAGTAAGCATGCCAGAAAAAAATGTGTTATAAAAGTCACAATGATGAGTAACATTGTATTTGGAGACATTGACATACTGTGATTATTACTGGGGTGTGGATACTCACCTTCTGGTAAAGGAGGCTTCTGTGACCCTGTGGAACTGCCTTTGCTGCGACGGCTACTGTCACTGTTGACTGACAGGCTGGACCTCAGCTTTCGCTGCATCCTCTGTGACACAGGCGTAGACGGCTGTTTCTTGGGCTGTTCGGTCATTGTTGATGTGGTTGACACGCTTGGACCTGAGACGCCCATAGTGCCTGCACTGATGTTGGCACCACAGGAGCATAAAGGTGTGGCTCCAGCCCCGCTGATGCCAGGGTGGATTCCATTGCCATTACTCAAAGTGGGTGTGCCAGTGCTGTTGTGGTGAATGTCATTTTGGGCCTTGCCATCATCTCTCTCAACAGGCTTTGGCTGCGACTCAGACTGAGGTTGAGCTGGAAAGAGGAATAAAGATGAAAGGATATGAGTCCAATTTAACATAAGTTTGGGTGTAGACACCAACCAGTACTTCACTAACTATATTTAGCCAAAATACTGCATTTGTATCAAAGGTATTACACATGAAAATAAAAAAATAAAAGGAATATCAAAAAAAGAATCTCAAGATCAAAACATGTCAGTTCTAATAAGAGATTTGAATAAACATTGCATGTATTTTAGCTAGTCAAAAAATGTTGCTTGATAGCTTAAACATTTAAAAATGACAGTTGACAGCAAAATACTCTCACTTTGTTAACTTTGTAGTTACTCAATTGCCCCTTGGGGACAAATAAAGTTCTTTGAATTAAATTGACTCATTCTTTATGACACTTAAACTATTACATATTTCCTTTGGGCCTATTGGAGTAAACACATGATAACCTGGTAAGTTTGAGACTGAAGAGAACTTTGTCTGCACTCTCTACACCTTGTACCTCGTATATTCATATATTTTATTCCATACCAATTCACAGTAGCTTGTAATGTTCAGTTCTTATAAAGTGAGCACAGTAATGGAGACACTCCATTCTCAACTAAAACACCCTCAGCAAATCTTGCCATCATTTCCTAACATGATAATATCGATTATATGACAAACATTTCACCCTGGAATGGCAGAAAAATGAAAAAGACACAGGATCCTCATATGTGACAGATTCACAGAAGTCACTGCTGTAGGCAGACACATTTGTGGGTGCAGTACCCAGGTGAGTTAAGTGTGAGAGAGGCAGGGAACAGGAGATTAATGCAGAAAAAAGAGAAACAGAGCCTGTGATAGTGTGCATATACAAAATAGCTGCTGTCTGCAACAGTAATGATCTCCTTTCCTCTGAAACCTCAGAGATGGCCTCAACTAGTCTTTCTAAGTGCATGTGTGACAGCCACAGAAAGTCAGACAGCGACCTATCTGATAAGAAAGAAGGCAAAGGATGTTAGTGAGCAAAGGAGGTGGCATTTTACTGAGACAAGCACCTGCACATTCAGCTCTACTGGGAGTTACTCCTACATTACCTTCCTTCCAGATCAGAGCCAATGTGCCCGTGCACGCGCCACCAGTGCATGGTTAACTTTAGATTTTGTGAATTATTCATCTCTTTTAAAGTCTGTCTGTGTGAACTGTACTGTTATACATTTCTTCTGGTCTATACTTTTTTTTTTTACATACATTAAATATATGATAGACCTAAAAAAAAAAAACCCTGCAAATTCTGCTTTTTTATAAAGTTCCTTAAGAAAAGAAAAAGTGTTTTGAAGCTGTCCTCAAATAAACAATTTTTACAGACATAGAACTTAACATGTTGCAGGTAATTTATTTCCGTTTCTATTTATTTCTGTCAGCTCACCAACAAGTGCAATTACAGTTAACAAGAAAGGGAGTGAATGTGGGAATCTGGCCTCGTGCTTTTTAACAACACATCACCCTGGGAGAGGCCGGACGTGAATGTGGATGTAAAACAAAGCAATTAAATACACGCACTGGGTTTTGCCTCGTCTTCATTCAGTGTTCTGCATGCTGCTTCAATAAACAAATATAGACTTTAGGGATCAGAGTTCCATGCAATTTGAATTAGACAACTGGGTACTGCACGATAGAATTCATTATGCAGTGATTTATAACCAGGTTGATGGATTTTCCTCTCCAAAAGACAAAAGCCTTGCAGCCCACAAATGACAAATGCAGTGAGAGTATGAAGCTTGCTAACAAGGAGGGTACATCTGTTGTTGTTCAGTTGTTCCCATGCCAGCTGCAGCTAGCCATTTTCACTACACTTAATCTGTGCATTTGTAAGTATTTGTTTCTTCAAAACCATTATCACAGAGAAACCTATAGACAAATTATAGGAAAAACATCAACAGCCAATGTCTTACTAAGGTGTTGGACCACAATGTGCTGCTAGAATGGATTCAATAAGCTTTCTCACACATTCTTCTTCCAAGAGCTATTCCCTCATTTGGTGTCTTCATGATGGAGGAGAAAGGTGCTGCCTGTATTACACTGTAGACATTTAGTCTGGACGAGCTCTGGTTAGTGTAAAGAGTGTAGCATAGGTCCATCCTTGTTATCAAACCATTCTATGATCTTTTGTGTATTTTGGATGGGGATACCTTCATCCTGAAAGAGACCAAGCATGTCAAGATAGAAATGGCTCATCACAGAAAGTCTAAAAGTAATCACTCAGAACAACTGTTGATATGCAAGGACTCTTCCATCCAAATCTGGGCACACACTGTATACTTTAAGCCTGTGCTAGGCCCAATTTGCAGCTACATGACTCAATTTTAATTTGGCCCAAATTTCCCCTTCACTGAATGTTGTTTACCATGCAGTGCACGGGGGGAACAACAACCAATTATTTGCTCCAAAAAAGTCACTCAATGGTCAGATAAATTTCTAAAAAGCTTGAAATTCTGTCAGTCAACAAAAGGCTTTCACACAGTTCAAGAAGAGCAACGTTAATGATTCCCCAATATGTATTTTTTCCCTCACTGTACCTGCACAATGGTGACACAGAGCATCCAAAAATGTCATTGCAAAACTAGTAAACGCAGTGGATAGAGAATAAGGAGGATATCAAGTTAACAACAGCAAAAGTAATTAGCTTAGTGCTGTCACTTCTCTCACAAAATGGACAAGCTGTCCACATCTTCCAAGCCAAATGTGAGTCCATATGCGGTGGAGCCCCCTTTTTAAAGGTTTTGGGACACAAAACACAGTACTCAGTACTTTTACTTTGGATTTTAACATCTTCCCTAAACTTGCTGTAAAACCTGCCTCAAAGCACCCATTTGTTTCTACAGAAAGCCAATGATATTTCATCTCAGAAGATAATTCAGTGTAGGGTTTGCAAATGATAAGAAATTGTACACCCTTCCAGTCACGTCCAGCCATGTTCTCTTGTCCCTGGAGTGAGCAAAATGATTGGAACATGATCAGCTGCAGGTCTCTAAAAGGTATACCATGGATACAGGCACAGGACAACTGGCGCATGTGTCCTTAGTGTATGTCACACATGCACCCTCCATTTGTCCAGAATATAGTAAAGGATGGCTCATTTGACCAAATGACTTTGTTCCACATCTCTACAGGCTTTAACTCTCAAATACGCATTTATCTTTGTTATGAGGGGTATATGCACTGCAGTCCTACTATAATTTTTCTGCAGGCTTCAGAGCTGTACATTCCTGATATGTGATCGCTGGTCATGACACTGCCCACTGCCTGACTAGCATCTGTGTTCTTTGTTGCCCATTCCTTATACTGCACTTGTTTTATCTCTCCTCTGCTCAATATCCCCACAAGGTTGAGGTACATGGCTGCCTGATTCTGCCAAACTGACCAGTTTGAGTACAATTAGTCTGCTACAAGATTTGTAATGGCATCACACACATTCGACAAAAACTGTTGGTTCTTGTTCTGGGTGATTTGATTGCTCAGATGTGGGAAGTGCTTTACTGAAGTTAATGAATAACTCGATTTGCAAAGTGACTGTGTGCACCCACATATGGTAATGTATGCTAATAATTAAAAAAAAAAATTGTTACAGCAAAACACCTGTCTTGATGATGACAGTTCCTTAACCAGTCAATTCCCCGCAGTGTCTTGCACCACAAAGTTTGTTCCCCATGCAAGTTTCAAAAACTCACCAGTTGGCTTCACATAAACATTAACATTTACAGATACACTGCCTGGCCAAAAAAAAAAGTCACCACCTGGATTTAACCAAGCAAATAGGTACGAGCCTCCCATTGGATAATTTCTGAATGGGTGATTATGTTTCAGTTGGCAACAAGTGATATAAGGATAGTGTGGAACTGGAACCATCATTTTCAAAGAAAAAATGTGGTTGGAAAAAAATCTTAAATGATCGTGACTGGTAATCACTTAAATGTGTGGTGAAATCAAATTGTAAAAATAAACAAGAGTAGAACTCAGGACTATGTTTAATAGTGAAAGTAAAAGCATTTTCATGCACACAATGCAAAGGCAGCTCAAGGGATTGGGACTAAATAGCTGTGTAGCCTTAAGAAAACCACTTATCAGTGAGGCTAATCGAAAAAAAAGGCTTCAGTTTGCTAGGGAGCACAATATTTTGGTGGACTGCCATTAGCTTTGATAATGACATAAATTTGCTGTGGCATTAATTCAATAAGCTTCTGCAATGTCTCAACATTAATTTACGTCCAGAGTTGCATTCATTTTTTGCCAAGATCTTCAATTGATGATGGGAGAGTCAGACGCTGTGCAAAGTCTTCTTTAGCACATGAAAGGAAATGCATTTCAGTCGACTGAAAGATATAACGATATTTTCTTTTGAGGAATTCAAGATTTTCAGTTTACCAAATAAATAGCTATTAAGAAACCGCCAACATGAGAACATGAGCGACTGCTCCGGGTTCTGGCACTGCAAAATGCTTAAAAAAAAAGGTCTGCAGATCCCCATGCTTCAGTGGCAGGTTGCTGGATAGTATTTTCACTTCCACAATGTGAATGTGGGTTTTTATTTTTATCTTGGTGACTAAGATGAATGGACACTGAAAAGTAATATTCATAATCATGGATCATGATAATGATGATACTGCCAGAGATGGCAATGACAGACGTACACAGTCACGAGGGGACAAATGATGAAATAATGAGAAAAAAGCAGCTTGAACTGGGATACACTTTGGGTATCAAAAGCTTTCACTGAATATGTAACATAAGGAAACAAAGGTCAAAATAGTGTTCACAATGTTTTTTAACTGACATAACTATTGAATATTTTTTATATTTAATTTCATCAAACTATGAACAATGCCTGTAAAAAGTATTTACGACCTTGGATATTTTAGCTTTTATTGCCCTGAAATGTTGAAACACCATCGATGTAATTTGGCTTTCCAAAAAAACTATGCTTTAATATCAAGCCAAAACCAAAAGCTTTAATGTTAAGTAATATCAATTGATCAAAAATATATAATGATAAATAAGAGACTGCATATGTAGGACTGGGCAATATAGGAAAATTATATCACAATTGTAGAACAATATATAATACCCTGAAATGATTAGGCAACACGTTATAAGTGTAATTCAAATCAACTAATTCAAATTAAGCAAAGTGAAGTGTAACAAATCGCCAAATTGCTCTTAAAATGCATGGTTTGATTGCCCACGATCACAAGGTGTCCACTGGATAGCACAATTTTGAGTGATTTTTCAAAGTCCTGCCTTGTTACCAACAATCCCAAAAGCAAATAGCAAAACCTGTCTCAAAGGCTGATAGGCTGAAGGTACTAAAATAGTCAATAACAATGGAGTGTCCAGCAGTTTTGAGCTACTTTGTCTTTCTTATTACACTCAATGGTGCCCCTATCCTAAAAGAAGCACTGCCACCTATCCGAAAAGTTGACATTATATGAATTGAAGTGGTAAAAAACCATGGCAATTTTTAAGTAAACTGAATCAGACATTGTCTAGTTACAGCTCTTTCTTGTTGAACTATCATCCAATAGTAAAACAGACAAATAATAATTTGTGTCTGAAATGACCGGCATGAACAAGTTACTACAAAACTACTCAAACTGGACATATTACAAATCATGTTTGTGATGAACATAGTGAAGAGAGGAAAGCACCAAAACATGTTACACAATGCCTGCATGATTTCATTAAGAAAATACCGCAGTGGAAAGAGAAACAAGAGTGAAACTCTTGCCAGTGCTTTAGAGAAACTACAGTGGGGACAATAAGTATTGGGAAATGTTAAAATGTGCAAGTTCACCCATTTAAAAAGATAAGAGAGGTTTG
>JAQQAE010009872.1:0-14370 GCA_029823295.1 Pseudamia nigra
GAAAGTTACAGAAATTGTTTGATTGCAGTGATTGCCTCAAAAGGTTGTGCAACAAAATATTAAATTAATGGTACCATTTTTGTCCAGGCCTGTTTTGTGAGTTTGGTTTTTAAAATAATTCTGTTGAACTACAATTCAGCAGCAATGTCTTATTTGACTGGTTAATTTTCATTAAATTTTTATTTATTATTACTTCTGTCACATTCAAGTTATTTCTGTGACCATTGTGGGTTTTTCTGTCATTTACAGAGGGGTACCAACAATTTTATCCACGTCTGCATATACCTAAGTCTACATCTACATCCAACATGAAAAATCAACAGTTTACCGCTGTACGGTCACAGAAAAAAATAGGTAGCCTACTTAACAAGAACACCAAAGTAGAACCATGACCATTACGACTGCATACATTTGCTGTTGCTCCAATATTTCCAACCAAAGTGTTGTTGCTACAATTTCACTTGGGCAACAAAGCAGCTGGAAGGAGAACAAAATTCTGTCCAATAGATGAGCAACTGTTTCAACAATGTGAAGTTTCCAAAATTTGGTGCATTCAACAAAATGCTATGTGAATGTAAACTATACCCCATGAAAATGCAACGATGTTTGATAGTCTATCAAACTATATGAGTGCAAGAGCCTTTAGAGCAACCAGACAAGCAGTTCCTGTAATGTTGTCAAAAGCCTCCTGTCAGTTTCCCTGGTTAGTCTTCTCCTCATCCTGCTCTGGCTTTACCGTCATGCCATCTCTCTCCATTTGTTTGTAATTTCCCTCACTAAGTAAACACAGCTTAGCCCCTTTTTCATCAACATTCCCAGGAGCTTTTATTACCAGGAATGTATTTACCTTGGTAAAAAAAAAAAACTCCTGGTAATCTGTGTGGTTTGCGTTTCCACTGCACCCAAAGTCCTGGGTATTTTATTCAAATCAGGCTGATGATGTATGGGGGATGCTTTATGCCTCACAGAAGAATACCAATATCTTAAAAGGCATAGCCATGAAAAAAAATTTGCAATTAGAATTAATGTGTGGCATTTGTATGCTTCCCTGTTGAAGGTCTAGGACTGAGACATTGTATAAATAAAATATATTTTAAAAGTTGAAGCAATGTGCAGGAGTTTGCCTGAGCACCATAAACCTGTCCCAGTTGCACTATGTTTATATTCATCCACTCGTAATTTTTAATCATACTGTGTTTACAGTGTTGGGTAGAGTACACAGAAACAGTACTGAAGTAAAAGTGCTGATACATTAAGGACTTGGATGCATGCATGGATGGATGGTCCTTTTTTCATTTCTATTATATAGATGTTATCCTAAACCCTGCCTTCACCCTACGTCAGCTGGGATAGGCTCCAGCACCCTCCCCAACCCTTGTGAGGATTAAGGGGTAGAAAATGGATGGATGGATGGATAGATGGATGGATGGATGGATGGATGGATGTCCTAAACCCTGCACTCATACAGATTTACACAATTGCCTGGATTCAATTCTGCTTGTATACTGAATTGTGCTGACACTGTACTTAAATTTTGATGCCATGCAAATGAACAAGCAATGAAGTCAACATTGTTTAATAAAACATTAAATAAAAAAACAGAAAGGTACAAAAACAGTGTGCCATAAGATAAACACACACACAAAAAAACAAGTCCCTGAATGCCATGAATGCTTCTCACGCAGCAGAATGAGCTCCTGCCTGTGGAGCTCCATTTCTGCGATTTACCGGAGGAGGCGGGTAGCTCCAACCCAGATGTGTATTCCTGCTTCAGTTTCTTCAGCTTTTCATGGATTTGTTTCATTGTATGCAACGTTAAGCTCTGCCAGCTCGTCAGCTATTTTCACATATACTCAATCATTTCCAGTCGCTGACTCAAAGTCCCACTAAATTTCTTCTTTGGTAAAAATGTTCAAAAGAGCTTGAACCTTGTCATCTGTATACTGTGCTTCTCATAGCTTCTGTTCATTTTTTGGTCCAGTCTCCAAATGCTCAACAAACATCAAAAAAGTCCTACCTCCCTAACAGGTACTTTTTCCAGGGAAAGTTTGGGGTCGAGGAAAAGTTTTTACTTGAGCAATTGTGGTGAAAATACGCTGAGGCTTTTCAAAACTCCAGGTAAATGAGAAAAGTTCCTGCGGTGGAAAAGAGACTCTAGTCTAATGCCTTTGAAATTCTTTAGAATCCCTCATGGGATCAATGACAAAACTCTTTCCAACCATGGCTAATGCAGTAGGATGAAACCAGGAACTTTACTTGAGCTCAAAGTGGCATTAATTCATGTCTGACTGGATGCAACTGTTTGATTCTGAACACCACACCCCCAATTTTAAATAAGTATGAAACCAGACAACCGTAAAAACTTCATTTTCTTGCCTGAATGGTTCCTGAATTCATTTTCACATTCTTTGAAGAATTTATCTCATAATGGTGGAAAATGTTCTGAGTTGACTGAACTTGGTTTCATTTTTCACCTACTCAAAACGATCCATGGACCTTTTACATCCATTATAATTGTTGGACTGAAAAAGCTGCAGGGAGTTCATGACAAATGGCAACTTATTCATTTTCTTGCACAGGACACTCTGATAGGTCACCACAGTGCTTCACAGACTGACAGAGTTCAAAAAGCATCTTCAGTTGGTACCTCGACTGCTACAAGAGAAGCACTCATCCAAATAAAGCACTTTTGAACTCTGAATAGTAGAGATGCAACAGCCAGGTGAAGTCACTCCTGTAGTAGAGGCACTGTCCATCAGATGATTCAAAGGTGGACATAAGAGTTTGCTGCCAGACGGTGTGAGAGCTGGCAGACAGAAGGAGGCCGACACAGCGATGACACAACAGCATGTGGTTGGTGAGGTATAAAGCTGGATACACTATTTGCACTATCTAAAGCATGGATACTTACAGGACTTATTAAGTTACACTTGGTGTCATTAGAAGTGCAGCCAGAGGACAGAATGGACATGAATATGGACAGACAAACATGCCAAGATAATCTCATGTCTTATTCATAACTGAGAAAACAAACAAAATAGTGACTCACACCTTAAAAATATCTCCAAGGTGGGAGTGTTTGTCCATACAGACAACAGCCAGCTTTGTGTTGAGACAATTTACAACCTAACACTAACACGATAAAATGAGATACTGTTGGTACTGAGAAACATTTGTAAATAGAATTTATAATATATTTTAAGGTTGTTTTTAATTTCATTTGTGAGACAACAATACCAAGGAACGGAAGTAAGAAAAAAGAGGTGGACTGATATGCAGTAAATGATCCGACCAGCCAGGTACTGAACCGAGGAGTCAAATCTCAGTGCATTAGTGTTGTTCAGGTAACCCAGTAATCAATAGTACTTATAACGTAAATCAGTCATTAAGAAGAAACACTAATACTCACTGTGTCACCATTTATTCACGTGTAAGGATTATGAGCATTTTCAGACCTGAAAACCCAAATCAAGGATGATATTTCAATTATGTACTTTAGTTTTGCTTTCACACAGCAATTTTGGGATCAGATTGATACAGCCTGCCATCATCATCGACACATGCTGTTTCCGTTTATCGACAGAGGTGCATCTGATGTCAACTGTTGTTCTTCTTCTTTATAATTATTTTGCTTCATGTTTTATTTGTGGTGATGAAAAGCCTGTAATTCATCCAAAATTGCAAACTCTCCAAAATGGGTTTTCACACTAGCAGCACGATTAATCAAATACTAATATCACCCTATGACATAACTGCCTAAGGCTGCAATTTAAAGGTCCAGAATAAGGAGAATTTATGGCGATCTAACTGCCGAAATGGAAAAAATAAACACAAGCTCTGCTGTTTGATGATATTTTGTATTTAGTGACACTTAGCAGAATAATGTAAAGCATCAAATAGGCAGTTTCTGCATTTTCATGCCACATTATAACTAGAGATTTAACATTTCTACATGAGTAATCTGTGCATTTTCCATGATAATGTATTTCGTTGCTCTGTACTTGTGACATGTGCAATGACAATAAAGTTGAATCTAATCTAATCTAATAATCAGCAAGATTACCCACGAAAATCACAACATGACTTTTTTACAACGCACATAAACAGAATAATGGCTCGGTTTGATCCAGATACCACTTCCATCCGCGTAAACACCAACAGTTTATTCTACATTGTGGTCCAAGTGAGGTTTCACACCTTGAAATTTGGCTTGGACCAAAGTCCAGATGTCCAAAGCAAACGAGGAAAATTCATATTTTGAAGTGCTAAAAAACTTTTTCCCTGTAGGGAAAAATTATTTCAATTACAAGGCATGGTTTTAAAGCAGCAAGACTTACTTTTGCACTATTGCAATATGCAGAAATTCAAGAGAATCTGCAATTTAGCTAGTGTGCCCTAAGTTGACTTACTTACAGATACCCATTAAAGAATGCACAAATATAACTCATTTAGAGATGCAAAGTCAAACTAGTATTTAAAAAAACTACAAAAACCTAAAAAAAAACCCAGTTGTGACTTTCTTCTTGCATGTTTTACACAAGACCGGTCACAAGACAACAGAAGATGTATTTTTCACAAATGCTAATAATTAGATCACCATAAAACCTCTTAAATCTGGACCTTCACTTTGCAATCATATATGCCTCTTTTCAATTATACCCTGCCTGGCCAAAAAAAAAAGTCACACACTGTTTTGTTGAATCGCCTTTAGCTTTGATTATGGCACGCATGCACTGTGGCATCATTTAAGCTCCTGCAATGTCACAACATTCATTTCCATCCACAGCTGAACTAATTTTTCGCCAAGATCTCGTATTGATGATGGGAGAGTCAGACACTTTGCAAATCTTCTTCAGCACATCATAGATTCTCAATACAGTTAATGTCTGGAACTCTGTGGAGGCCAATCCATGTGTGAAAATGATGTCTTATGCACCCTGAACCACTCTTTCATAATTTGAGCCTGATGAATCCTGGCATTGTCATCTTGGAATATGCCGGTGCCATCAGGGAAGAAAAAAAATTTAGGTAGTTCAGGTAGTCAGATGACATCATTCTTTGGACATGTAGTGTTGCTGAGCTTACACCTGACCAACTGCAGAAACCCCCGATCATAGTACTGCCCCCACAGGCTTATATAGTACGCACTAGCTATGATGGGTGCACTTCAACTTCCTCTCTTCTTACCCTGATGCCCCATCACTGAGGAATAGGGTCAATCTGGACTCATCAGACCACATGACCTTCTTCCATTGCTCCAGAGTCTAATCTTTATGCTTCCTAGCAAACTGAAGCCTTTTTTCTGATCAGCCTCACTGATAATTGGTTTTCTTAAGGCTACACAGCTGTTTAGTGCCAATCCCTTTAGTTCCCTTTACATTGTGAATGTGGAAATGCTCTTACTTTCACTATTAAACATAGCCAAGAGTTCTACTGTTGTTTTTATACAACTTGATTTCACCAAATGTTTAAACGATCACCGATCACAGGCATACGAGAATTTTTTCCGACCGTATTTTTCCTTGAAGATGATTGTTCCCCACCATCCTTCCAGTTTTTAATAATGTACTGGACAGTTCTTAACCCAATTTCAGTCATTTCAGCAATCTCCTTAGATGTTTACTTTGCTTGATGCATGCCAATAATTTGAGCCTTCTGAAATATATTAACATTTTTTCGATAACAACACAGTGTGTCTTGACATGGTTGTTTAAGAAATGAGAAGCTATTCACTGCACCGGTTAGGGTTAAATAACTTGTTGCCAGGTGAAACATAATCACCCATGCATTAATTATCCAATGGGAGACTTTCACCTATTTGCTTGGTTAAATCCAAAGGGTGACTTTTTTTGGTCAGGTATAATTACGCAGGCTAATATTGTGAATAGCCCTACTTTCTGTCCATATTTAATACCATTGAACAATTCACTAGTTTGCTTCATGACCTTAGTGAAAGGTTTTTAAATCCATTGCTCTTTCAAAGAAATGCTGAAATGTTCAGATGAACCATACTTTTCCAGCACACACTGAATCACCCTCCTGCCTGGTGCTGCCCCTCATCCAGCCTCTATGTCAATGCTGCTCACAAACCAACTCCGGAGAAAGTTACTATCACAATGCATCCCTTTGACCCCCCAGAACAAACACACACACACACACACACAGATGCACACAGCTATCAGCTTAATGGACAAGTAAAAGGGCTACCCTGGTTGAGTGGAGCAAAGCAAACACACAGAGACAGATAGTACAGAGACAAGAGGCAGGTGGAATACACACAACACGTTCACACACACATAAACTAGAGGGGTAATAAAGGCAGTGTACGATGCACACAACCACCCAAGCACAGCGCTTCACACACAGGCACAGCAGGATACAGTGGCCTACATTAGCACAAGCTGGATCTCCTCCACCATGAAAAAGTCACTTTACTGTACTTTTTTTCTCCCTCACACACAGACTACAGTTACATGTCCACACTTAGTAACATGACTTCCTCTACACACCTGGAGGACATTTACCATCCATTTCAAGCACAGCATACTGGTGCATGTATAGACCTGGGTCACCATGAATGGAATCTGCAGTTTCATGTACATCCTGTCATTCTGATACTTTACTACATCAGGTGTGATAACCTGGGTCATTTCAAGTCTATACTTTTATACTGGCTGGTTTAAGAATTCAGTGTCACTCCACAGCCTAACAAGGAAACGACTCACTGTATTTTTAAAAATACAGTAGTCATAGTAAAAACTCATTTTTAAACCTTTTATTATGTTTAATTGCCTTCAATTGACATTTACCGCCGCCAACTATAATGTGTTTTATTATAAATACTGATCATTTTATGACTTTCATGTGTTATTTAGTTGCTTTTGGGAGTTATTTGTGAAGTTACTTTTATACAGCACAAAAGGACTGATATGACTTAAAACATTTGGAATACATTTCGTGGTGCTTTAAATATTATATATGTTCTTATAGATTTATATGATGATGTGTATAGCATGCAGTCTTCTACAGTCATGTATTCCATGTACGTTCTGAGCGCTACACACCTGTACTCTTACAAATGGCAAATAAACTCTCTTAACTATTCAGCATCATAAAATTTATGTCAAAGCACTTCAGTGTACAAAGTCCACTGGCCTGAATTCTCAGTTTGAGTATGGAAATAGAAAGGAAGTTCATTTGCATAAATTTGCATGTGTAATACATACAGAACATGTTCATCCAGTACTTTGGCAAAGCAGACTGTAAACTGGATTTAGAAAGGTTCCATACAAATAATGACCATTGTTGTCACTGTAATTATTATTGTGTGCCAAAGGCAATGACTTAAGTTTAGTTTAAAGGCTGTGGATGCTGTTGAATTACCTTAACACATTTAGAGGCTTTTCAGCTTCTAAGATAATGGAGATATATATGATTGATTCAATTATATCTTCAAAGAAGTTTAACCAATGTCGTCTATTTATTGAAGGTAGTATTTGTTTGAAAGATTGTTGCCCTGAATGATAAAACAGACAAAGGTGGGTAAACGTGTTGACATCAGAAAACCTACACATTACAGCCGAGGAGAGGTTTCAGCCACCGGTCGTGGGGGTAAAATCAAAGGCTGATGTGATAGTCTGACACTTCCTCATTTCTGCTCCTACCTGGAGGCAGCAGCCGCTTGTGCTGACGTGCTCTTCAGACTAAAACCCCCGGCCCTATGAGCCAGGCCGGCAGCCTAATATTAAAAACAACCAGTCAACATGCTTTCACCTGTATCTACTGCCACATTGGCTGGACCTTCCCCGGTAACGAGGTGTATAGGCTGGCCGGTGTGGAGACGCACCGCTTCCGCTGCGCCGGGAAGGCAGTCACCGGCACAACGGGAGGTCCGTGCGTGCCGACCGGCCAACACCGCTCCCCCGCTGCCCTTGTCCACACTCATCTCCACCAAATCAGTGCCTGCCCACTGATACTAGCAGGCCCTTTATCACATTCCACTCAGCATCAGTGCAGCCGCAATCGAGCCTCCGAAAAGCAGAAAAGAGGCCAAATTAAACCGCACCATCTTCGCTTTGTCCGGGGGTAAAATCCATACGGACCCAGCCGAAAAATCAGTCGAGGGACGGAAATCTTACCTTTCGACTCAACGCTGTCCCCGAGTAGAAGTAGTAGGCTATCCCCAGCACCCACAGTACCGCAAAACATAACAATATCCTCGATTTCCTCCGCATGGTCGTGTCGGTTTTTTCGACTGTTCTCTGTCTTCGCTACAGCGGCTCGTCCCGGGCGGCTGTGTCCGTGCAGAGCGCTTCACTGTGCGGCTTCGGCAGGCTTCGTCAGTCCGGCAGAGGGAGCGGAGGGAGCAGGAAGCAACCAGCCAACATCAACGGGGTTAGAGGGCAAAGGCTAGCCGCCTCTAATCCAATCAAACACCGGCTCAGGCAGCCCTGGAGGAGGGCCGGAGCTGGCAGAGAGGCGAGCTTGGTCGAGCAGAGGGGTGGGGACAGTCCCCGGAGGAAACGGTTGTTGTAAAATTTCAGAAATGTGGCTACGGGAACTAAAGCGGAGTATCATCACGTTACATGATTCCAACGTGTGTCGCACGTTTGTGCTCTGAGGAGACGCAAGGGGCGCCAGAGAGACTTCATACAACGGCAGCAAACAAAAGCTCCTCTTTTCTCCGTTACTTATCAAACTGCTGCTCAGGTGCAGCTGGAATGCGTAAACACAACCGGCAAGTCCAGAAAAGCGAGGGGTTAGACACAAATTTAACTGATTTTCATATCGTTTCGGCTATTTACTAGTTTTTCTTTCTTTCCTTCCTTTCTTCCTTCCTTCCTTCCCTCCTTCCTTCCTTCTTTCCATTTTCCCTTTGTTTTCCTCATTTCCTTTCCTTCCTTCCAATTCCATTTATTCTTTCATGTCCTCCTTTCATTTTTCTTCCTTTCCCTCCTTCCTTCCTGCCTTCCTTAAATACTCGTTTCCCTAACCTCTGTCTCGTTGTCTTTCCTATTTTTTCATTTGTTCATTTCTTCCTTCTTCTTCCTTGATTATCTTGTACATTTCTTTCCTCACTGTGTAAATTTCCAGATTTTGTCTCTTTTTTATTCATTTTCTTAATTACCTATGTAATTTCTTCATTTTTTATATTTTTTTTCTTGTTTTTTTATTTTAACTTTCTTGACCATTTACTTATTTTTACCATTTACCTTATTACTTTTCCTTTTTTTCTTGATTGTTTTGTTCATATTTTTGTGTCCTTCATAAACTGAGGATGCAATGTACACAAACAGAACATGTTTGAGCCTAGAAAAACTAAAAACAGGCAAGCAAAACCTATACACTGTTTCACCTATAAACACATTAAACTAAAGGTCTGGTTCATCTTTACTATGCTGTAATCCTCTGCTGATATTTTACATTTTGACAGTAAAAGTTCAATTTTTGACTGAATAGTAAAAAGCTTGCAATGCAAATAAAACCCCTCTATCAATACACACTTTGTGCAGAGCCTCCAAAGACTGTCCCAGTAGAATTACACATATACACATTTATTCATTGCCTCTGGACCGATGGTGGTCTGAAGAGAGACTCTGTGTTTATGTTACCTACAGTAGTGTTAGAGCATGGATGGATGCAAGTCAAACCGAACTAAGAGAGAGAGGTGGAGCAGTAAAAGGAGGCACAGAAACAGATGTGGGGTAAATTTAGAAGCTCAGAGGTAAAAGCGGGTTTTATCTTCTGCTCTCCACTTCAGATGTCTTGAGGAACTGTTAGGAGGGTCTCAAATTACCCCTGAATTGGCAGAGTGTGTCGAAACCAGAGGAAAGGGCACAGCAGGGTAGCTACAGGTACCAGATTCTTAAATTCAAAGGTCCTATAAGTGTATATCTGTACAGCAAATACAGTGCTGTGAAAAACCACTAGATTTTTTTCATTTCTGATTTATTATTTTTGTATATTTATCACACTTAAATGTTTCAGATCCTCAAACAAATTTTAAAATTTGACAAACGATAATCTGAGTAAGTACAAAATGCAGTTTTTTAATAAGGGGAAAAATCTATCCCCAAACCTACCCGGCTTTCTGTGAAAAAGCATTTGCCCCCTAAAACCTAATAACTGACAGTGTCACTCTTGGCAGCAACAACTGCATCAAGCTTTAACGATAACTGGCAATGAGTCTCTCTCATTACTTTGGAGGGATGTCAGTCCAGTGTTCTTTGCAGAATTGTCTTAATTCAGCCACACTGGGTCAACACTTCGATCATGACCAGCCTGTTTAAGGGCATGTCACAGCATTTCAATCAGACGTACAGTAGAAGCAGCAAAGCAGCCCCAGACCATCGCATGCCACCACTGTGTTTGACTGTTGGTATGATGTTCTTTCTATGAAATGTATTAGTTTTACACCAGATATAACAGGATTGATACCTTCCAGAAAGTGCAACTTTTGTCTCGTGAGAGTATTTTCCCAAAAGTCTTGAGGATCATCAAGATGGTTTTTTTGTCAAATGTGAGACAAGCCTTTGTGTTCTTTTTGATCAGCAGTGGTTTTCACCTTGGATCTCTCCCCCAGTTGACATTTTACCCTGTCTCTTTCTTACTACTGAGTCATGAACACTGACCTAACTGAGATACATGAGTCCTACAGTTCTTTAAATGTTGTTATGCTTCTTTTGTAACCTCCTAGATGAGTCACTGATGCCATTCATGGAGTAATTTTGGTAGACTAGTTACTCAAGTTTTGTTTATGACACTCCCCATTGTTTGCTGGCGTCTCAAAGCCTAAGAAACAGCTTTGCAACCCTTTCCAGACTGGTAGATGTCAGTGACTTTGTTTCTCATGTTCTTGATTTTTTTCAGATTGCAGCATGATGTGAGCTCTTTTTCCCTTCTTGACTTTGTCATACAGGTTCTATTTAAGTGATTTCTTGATGCAGCAGGTCTGACAGTAATCAGGCCTGGGTGCAGCTAGTGAAACAGGTCTCCAAATAATGTTGTTAACTCATGATTTAACAAGGGGTATGGGTACTTTCTCCTCACAGGACCAGATCGGTTTGGATAGCTTTTTCCCCTTGATAAACAAAATTATCATTTAAAAGCTGCACTTGTATTTACTCACGTTATCTTTGTCTAATATAAAAATTTGGTGGATGATCTGAAACATTCACTTGTGAGAAATATACAAAAAATAAGATAACAGGAAGAGGGCAAATACTTTTTCATGGTGCTGTGTCTGTTAAATACTTCACAGACAAACTAATGTGTGTGGTTTTCCTTTGTTTTTCAAGGGTGTGTTTGTGACTGCCACGTGCCCTCTGATTTCACTGAGGTGATGGACACGTCCACGTTTCATCAGAAAACTCTATGATTGGTTGAACAGCAGGTCATTCACAAGCTGACATGGAACCATATGCTGTCACAAGGCTACTGCAAACACAGAATAATGATTGGTTCCTGGACAATTTTCTGAAAACCTGGTCATGAATACCAGCAGTTGCTCATGGAGGTAGAGCAAATTTTAACTTGAAGATGATTGGGTGTAACTTGCGATGTTTCAAAATTGAAATATCAAATTTTAATATACGGAATTTTTCTGGCTCCTGGGGGGGGTCAATGCGTTTTGGATGGATTACGATTTATCATGGCTTGTCATGTCACAGATCACAAAAGGCACAACGTGCCTGGAAATTCGGAACTCCCGGTGGTCTTTCATTTACTCTAATTTATAGATTTTGACTCGGTGAGTGTGGGTTTCTTATCACTATGTAAACACACAAGTTTTGTCATTTTAATTTATAAAAATAAGGAAAATGTCCCTGTATTTATGTTATCAGAGATAAAGCTACCACAAATACCTCCCCTGGAGAGAAATGAGGACAGAAAGGCTAAAAATTTAGAATGGAATGTTAAGAACACAGGCTATTTGGTGTTAGGCACAGGGCTTTCAACAGTCACTAAGGCAGCCTGATCAGTCAGACTGGTATATTACCTTGTGCGGCACAAATCACACAGCATCAAGCCTGAACATAGCAGTCCAGGAATTTCCTCTATGTCATCCCCCTCCCTCCCAAATTGTTCTATCTGTGGAAGAAATAATGAACACCCATGTTTCAGAAATACAACCTTCTCTGTGAGCCATTTGTGACAGCAGGTCATGTCTGGTGCATTTAGCTGTCATCACTGTCTGGATGCTCTCAGCCTGCTTTGTCGTCAAGAGCATTATCTATTGTAAAATCTGCAGATACATTACAGTATTGGCACAGCACCTATTTTCAGACTTTGTGATGAAGCTCTCGAGCCAATTTCACAAGTGTTTTTAAAGCAGCCTTTGTCCAACACATTTTACAGGTGCTAAAAATACAGGTGCGTCTCAAAAATATTACAAAAAAGTTGTCAAGTTATTCCATGAAAAAGAAACTGCACATATTCTGGACTCATTACGTGTGCACTGAAATGTTTTGAGCAATTTAAATTTCAATTTGCATAATACAGTAATAGCCAATAGCCCAAGACAATAGAAAAGAAATACTGTATAACTCTTTCAATCTTACAATTTTTAAATTCAAGTTCATGTAAATCATTATCCATGGAGTGGAAATGCCATGAATCGCTCAGTACACACAACCACAAACATCCAGAAGACTGATGAATTGACATTTGTCCAGAAGATCCTCGGTGACGCTGTCCACAAGAAGAAAACACTGATCATAATGGACAGGGACGTCTGTTCAAAAATGGATCAAAACACATTGACAGAAAGTTGACTGGAAGGACAAAATGTGGCAAAAAATCAGGGATACCACACAGGTGTCCCATTACTACTGAACCAGAAACGTTAGAACCGTCTTACCTGGCCAAGGAGAAGAACTAGACTGTTGTGTAATGATCCAAAGCTTTTTAGATGCAAGTAAATGTTTCATTTCATTTAATTTGGAAATCCAGGTCCTGGCGTGCCTTGAAAAGCAGTGTGAGGTTTCCACAGTCTAAATGAAATAAATTTACCTTCATCTTCAAAGAAGACTTTTAACCACTCAGCCAGGCTCAAGTTCTTCTTCTCATTCACCCAGGTAAGACAGCCCTGATGTCTCTGGTTCAGGAGTGACTAGACGCTAGTGATGAGACTTGTCGTCCTTTTCATGGACACAGTGTCTCTCTGTTGTCTCCTGATGCTCTGACTCCAGCCTCAGTTCGCTCCTTGTGAAGTTCTTCAACTTCTTGAATGGTCTTCTTCCTCCAGGCTTTCCTCATCCGTGTTTGTGTTCAACTATTCCTTCCATACTTTGTCCTTCGCTCAACTTGCCATGAATGTGCTTTGATCCAGCGCTCTGTGAACACACATCCCTGTTAGTGATGATCCGCTGTGTCTTTACCTCCTTGTGGATGCCGTCAATGAACGTGCTCTGGACAAATGTCAATTCATCAGTCTGTATATTTGTAGTTAATATCTAATCAGTTTTTAAAAAATAGTTATCACTTTCTGAAATAACTGACAGACCTTATGCTTGTCCATAATATTCCATTTTTAGGAGGCACCCGTAGACCGTCAATTATTTAAAGCCTTAAAAGTAGTCAAGAGAAAACATCTATATTTTTCCTGTTGACTCTACCTGTGTTAGATGTCATCTGAGTCCAGCAACAACTCAGCATATTTTGGGATTGGGCATCTTTATCCACAATTTAGAGTCATATTTTTAATGTTTTTCAATATAACAGTCACAAAATAAATTGCACTCAACCCACTCACAACCATATTTGGAGTTCTCTTGACAATGCAGACATCTCCACACACATTTCATGGCATTTGATTGAGTCTGACAAGCACAGTTCATTCACTAACTGGATGAAAAAGCTACAATCCTTAGCTCCACTAGAAAAATGTACATATACTAGATGTAATGTATGTTGTCTCAGAAGTTCAACGGTAGGTGGTCCCATTTCATGGGCGTCACTCTCACATTCTTAGTTTTATAGACATTTAAATCTGGGCTGGCTGATGGTCTGAACTATCTGTTTAGATACGCATTATTTATGTTTCACTGTGAAAAAGACATACATATATATACAGATGTGGACAAAATTGTTGGTACCCCTGTTAATGACAGAAAAACCTACAATGGTCACAGAAAATAACTTGAATCTGACAAAAGAAATGATAAATAAAAAATTTATGAAAATTAACCAATGAAAATCAGACATTGGTTTTGAATTGTAGTTCAACAGAATTGTTTTTTTTTAAAAAAACCTCATGAAACAGGCCTGGACAAAGATGATGGTACCCCTAGAGAAGACTGAAAATAATTTGACCATAAGGACATGTTCAACCAAGGTGTGTCCTCTAACATCACAGGTGTCTTCAAACTT
>JAQQAE010009873.1:0-14370 GCA_029823295.1 Pseudamia nigra
AATTTGTTGTCCGATGCAAATTTTTTGCAGATTTTTTCTTTGGTATCCAAATTTTTTGTTGTCAGAAGCGTTTGTTACCAGGGGCACCACTGTATATATACATAGTGATATATATTGTATATTGCGTTATTGACAAAATGCACTGCAATATAACCTTTTTCCCATATCACCCGGTCCTAGTCCAGATAAAATGTATTACTTCTGTCCTCGGTGAGTCTTTTGATTTGTACTGAGAGGAGAGAGCTGCTGAGTGTTAACCCTGAATTCAGCTCCTGCAGCTGTAACGTGGTTTAGTACCAGTAACATTCTGAAATGTTCAGATGTGTATCTTTGCAGCATTGCCTCCTGACTCCACTTTTGACTCTGCACTCTCTTCTTGTCTTTCTTCCGTTTAGGACAGTGCTAGCACAGGAAACCCCCTGAAAGTGAAGCCCTCTTACCAGTCCTGTAAAGACTGCCTGCGTCTGACACAAGGACGGCGCTGCGAACGTCCTGCAGGAGGCCGTTCTCACCGCCTTAACCCCTCCCGCCATTGCACCGTCCCTTCCATATGCATAGACCCACCGGGCACCACATTCACTTCCACCCCGATCCTGCAGTCTGTCCCTGTCCCTGTAATTGTCCCTCACAGCTTGATGCAGCCCTGTAGTCACCTGTGCCGTTGTGCCACCTGCACCACAGGCGTCCCACTGTCCCCTCACCAGAAGCAGCTCTCGCCGATGAGCTGCGAGGACACTGAAGACATGGCTGAAGCACAGGCTGCCATTAGCGCCGCTCCAACTGAAGGCTTAAATGGACATTGTGGAGATACAGTGCAGCTCCAGCAGCAGCGGGCTCTGACTCAGATGCACTTGCCAGCTCTGGGGATTGAATTTGGTGTGGAACTCATCCAACAGAGGGCAGAGCAGCTAGAGAAGCTGCCGAGCTTGCCGATGGAGGGCCAGCTCCCACTGGGGCCGCTGCCTTGATGAATTAGTCCCAGTATGGATGAGACGGAGGAGGAGGCTTAGTGCTGCTTCCATCAGGTACACTACGATAGCATTGAAGGGCCTTTAGACGACCGCTGCTGCTGCGATATCGAATCAGAAACAAGGCTCTGCTCTGTCCTGTCCTGGCCTGTCCTCATGGCTCTGCTGTCCCAAGCAGCGTTTCCAGAGTGTGTCCTGTCACTGTCTGCTGGCAGTTAGATTTGATACAGATGAAGCTAGGGCTGGGCGATGGGGCCAAAAATAATCTCAAAAGTCGGCATCAATAATTATCAGGACAAATCTCAAATCTTTATTCAAGTTTACAGCAAGAGTTTTGATCTTGAGTGGAAGTTGAAGAAAAGATCCATGATCCAAGATGAAAATCATATAAAATAGTGCTTCTCAACTGCTGTTGCTTTGTGACCCACATTTTTTAGTGGTCAAAAAGTCACAACCCACTTTCACTACAAAGCCAGTGTCTTTTGTTATAAGCTAGTAAACATAATCTGAATATAGGTGGAACAAAATGTACATGAATTTCCATCGCTGTATTCACAAAACTTTAAAAATAACAAGCAAATAATGAGCAAAGTAAATTTAGACAGTGAAGAAAAAAAATAGTAAAAATTGAGCAAAAACATATTCAAGAAAACTGAAATTAATATAAAATGAACAGAATATTCACAAAATTAATAGAAATGAAGAAAAAAATTTGCACGTATGCAAGAAAATGAATAGAATTGAAGGACAAAAACAAACAAACTATTAAGAGCAGTGAGCAGAAATGAAC
The DNA here is from genome assembly GCA_029823295.1 of Pseudamia nigra. Classification (NCBI taxonomy): domain Eukaryota; kingdom Metazoa; phylum Chordata; class Actinopteri; order Kurtiformes; family Apogonidae; genus Pseudamia; species Pseudamia nigra. The sequence continues at coordinate 1,759 of JAQQAE010009873.1, forward strand.
ACTATAATGGAAATGAAAATATAATCTGCAAAATGAACAAAACGGAACAAGATAGTCACAACAAATAGCCAGAATAATAATCCAGAAATTGAACAAAAGTGAATGAAATAATCACAAAATTAACAAAAATATGTTTAAAAATGGAAAAAAAAAGAGAACATGAACAGGATAATGACAACATAATGAAAATGAACAGACTGCAAAATGAACCAAACTGAACAAGATCATCAGACTGTTCACACCTCACCTGATGTCAGACTGAAGGCATCTTAGTGATTTGATCTTTCTTCATATGAGCTTGTCAATGAATTTCCCTTAACGGGATCAATAAAGTTTATTCAGTTCAGTTCAAAAACAGCAAAAATTTACAGACTAGGGTTGCGAATTAGCTTAATGCTATATACTCTGTGTGCAACACATCAGATTGCTTTTTATTTGTCTATTGCACTGTCCCTTACAAATAAATAAAGATTCGATTCGAAAATGAACAAAAATCTCCAGAATAATCAAGAAAAACAAATTTGAGCAAAATCATATACAAATCAAACAAAAAATGTATAAAATTAACACAATAATAGTGAAAATGACCAAAAATACATAATACAAATTACACTGTGACTAGTCATATTCCAGTTAATTGTCTGTGTTACAGTGGAAATGGATACCTGCCAAAATAAGAGTCCAAATCAGTTCAAACAGAAATTGTAAAAATGGGTGACATATAGTTTATTTATCACACACTAAAAATGAGTCTTGAGCCACCAGTTGAGAACCAGTAACGTAAAAATACATCAACATGAAAACAATATGAAACCGTGAAAAAAAATGCGTAAATGACACAAAGATGAGGTGAACACAAAGATTTTTTTTCCCCTCTTAATAAAATAAATTAATTTTCATAATAAATTTCAAATCACCACTTTTTAAATTTCAAAGTAAGAGTTTTGTTTCTGAGTCAAAGTTGAAGAAACCAGATTAATTACCTGTTAATTTAAATGACGAGATAGAAATTATGCAAAAAAGACATCAAAGACATACAATCTGCAAAGCAGTGAACGTGCTGTTAAAAGATGAATGCAGCGATGCAGTTCCCTGAGTTTTGTGGCAATTTTGCTTCTTTTGGGATACTTTTGTTTAATGTCATTAATGATTTAAAGTCATTAAATCAAAATGTAGAAAAATAGCAGAATCTGAGCCTTTATCGTGACTATAATGACTAAATTATGATGAAAAATGAGAATGGGATACTGTAAATAAACAAAAACATCATCATCAGATATCACGATCATGGGAATTGATTAATCACCCAGCCCTAGAGGAAGCTCACTAAATTCCAGATGCTTCGGGATGACTCTCCATCCATATGTCAGACTGAACGTTTGTCCGGTTTATTATGAGTCCTTTTATTCCATCAGGCCTGACGGGTCACATGACCTCGAGGCAGCAGAGACGTGGTGTTACACACCAGTTTCCGCTTGTGCAGACAGGTTTGGGAGACAGGGTTTCCTAACATCACGTGACAAATGGGTGATTTTTTATTTTTATTTTTTTTGGGACTGGGTAAAGCACTTTGATGGAAAGAAAACAACTGCAGTAACGTGTTTTTGTCAGTGAACTGTTTTCCGACCACCTCGATCATAGTATTTCTAAGCTCACGCTCAGTCAGTGTTTGCAGTGGAGCCTGCATCTGTCGTCATGACCTCTTCGACATCACTGATTCAACCAGTGGGCCTCCTTCGCCAGTGTCTGAGGGCTCAGGCAAAGAATCCACAAAATTAACAAAACCATGAAGAAAATGAACAAGAATGAGCAATATCAAAAATTTAATGTTTAAAAATTTTAAAAGTAAATGAACAATACAAAGTAAAATTATGAATCTCTATTGTTAAGACAAACCTGAGCAAAATTGAACAAAAACTACAATAATAAATCAACTGAATGGAAATAAATTTTAAAATATGCATATATAAATAAAACTAATGAGCCAAATATTCCACAAAAATCCGAGAAAAAAATCACAAAAATGAATATACTGGTTAAACAAAAATGAACAAAAACAACCACCTTACAGGCAAAATGAGCAAAAATGGAAAAAAAAAAAAAAACTCAATGAATTGAACTAAATCAAGAAAAAATATTCTAGGAACTGAGCTTTTTTTAATCAAGAGAATTGGCATGAAATAATTAAATGTTAACCATGTTGGTGTTAACATGTTACATCATTTTTTCTTTCTGTCCAAAAATGCCTCTTTAGATTGTACATCAGCTCGTTGATTGACAGGTGTGTCCGAGCCAGATTCCGTCACTGTTTCATTTAATCCACCTCGGCTTCTTCACACTCCACATAATGTATAAGCTCATTTTGCATAAGGGTGATACGTAGGTGGCCAGTGGCTCCTTGTAGCTTGATAAATCATTGGTGAAAACTATGTAGTTTAAGAAAAAATGTCCCCTTACAAATGGGTGAATGAGGCCCACTGTCATTTTTTGAAGAGGATGTGAGCATTTTGAGCTTCTTTTACCTCAAACCTACAGCATCTCAGATGTTCTGGTTAAAGACTTTGTTTCATAAACCTGTTTCAAGCTGATTGAATCATGTCACTAAAGCACTCACGCATGCATGTCTCTGCAGTATTACACAATAAATCTGCAGCACACACATATATATTTATATATACTGTACTGGTAAATGCTTACCATCCCAGAACCCGAGCAGGTTTTCAATATATGAAGAGTCATGTTTAAATAACAATTTAACCCCTCCTTCCCCCAACCCTAAAGTACAGGCACTTGTGGCAGCAGCCATTTCAAAGCTTTTATTTCAAACCTGTAGCTTGGCTCCCTGATTCTATGGCGATACCTGTGATAGAGCAAGACACAACGTTTGGAAACATATGCATAACATGGCTCATGTTTTGCAATGTCATCTAGTATCCTACTGTCTTTGGGGAAGTAATTAGAGTATGTTCAAAGTAACTGAAATGTGTTTGCACATCTTGGAGTGTTGAGACACTCATAAATGATATATATTTGAAGATGTGTAATGTGTTTGGACACCACCACATGGTTCAGACCTGTGCTGGAGAATCATTGTCTTCCATATCACTATTGTCTTTTCAAAAAACTAACCCACGAAATTTGGAGGAACATTCTCAAACTAAGTCCAGCTCGAGCTGCCACTTACTGTTTCATATTCAGTTAATCTGTTTATTATTGTTTTTGATTAATCGAGGAATAGTTTGGTCAACAAAAGATTAGAAAAGCGTAAAAAGATTTTTCTCAAAGCCTGTTTTTTTCTATCCCCAAATATTCTGTTCCCTCTGGTAGAGAAGTAAAGAAACCAGAGCATTTAATTTTTTAATGAAAGTACTTGTTTATACAAGACTAGTCAAACTGATTTGTAACTATCAAGATAGTTGCCAATTTCTGTAATTATTAAATATCAATCAATTGTTGCAGCTCTACATCTATTAATTTGCATAATTTGCATTTACAGTACAACTACCACCTCAGACCACTAGATGGCGTCCTGAGGCCTGAGCAGATTCTCTCTACAGCTGGATAAGTAATTTTTTTTGGGACCTTGAAATGGATCTGATCTAGATTTACAATATACATGCTTTTCAACACAGACATAAAGAGTCTGCCACAAGCTGCCAGACAGATAATTGATGCTGCGAGTATTTATTTGGACACTTGACTGACTGGAAACAGAAATGATCAAACTTATTGCAGCGTTGAGCTGCTGGTTGACAAAGCTGTATGTGGTGAATCCAGGGGCTGCTACAGTCGATCTGCATCAAGGCTCCACAAAAATCCTCGGTTCCGGTGTCGTGCTCAGCCTGCTCTATCACATGATCCAACAGAAACATGGAGACAAACTGCACATACAACGTTTAACATTGCTGTTATAACGTGTCTAAGCTTTTGTCTGTGTGTTTTTGTCAGGTTAGGGCTTTAATCTGAACAAAATGCAAAATATTCTTATTTGGCCACTAGGTGTCACTGTCATCCTTTAGGGTTCATTTTACAGCGTTTTCAACTTTTGCTATTTCTGGCTTATTATTGACCTTCACTGATGAACATTCATTTGTTGGGACACGTTAGATCATTCAGCTCTGAAGAAGCACATAATCTTACATGGATTGCATTTTCTGTTGGAATCAGAGACATATCATGCTGTGAGTTCTTCTCTGAAGTCACAGGGCAAATAATAGTTTTTTTTTAATTGGCAAAAACCTTTGACCTGGATCTGATGCCACATTTGCTTCCTTTTCTGAAGTTGTTTTGTATTTAAGTGCCTTAACCTCAGCCTTAGCTCACTCATAAGCATCACAGGTTTAGCAGAGTTTCTGTGAATGAGTTGATGTTTCTGACTCTTCGTACATGCACACATTTACTCTCAGTAATACCTACAACCTTTTCTTTGCAGTAGTGGAGCAGATAAAACCAATTTAAGCTAAATCATGCAGATGGTGAGACACTCCAAATCTGGAACCATGGTTTTCCACTGGATACGTAGTAAATCTACCCAATGGGGCCGTGTAAAAATCAAATATGGTGGCCATTTTTCACATACACGTACAGTTAAGAGAATGTTGCAGAACTTGGCACAAACTTAAATACAAGGATGAAGTGCAGTGATTTTGGTGCTCAGAGGTCACAATGTCCTCATGATTTGATACAGATGTTTACTTGGACTGAAAAATGAACTAGTTACAATGTCGGTGTGCACTCACTGCACATTTTTGGCCTGAACTGTCTGTAGCAATAGTGGAATGGTGGAAGCATCTGATTGAACATCTGACTGAATCAAATGACCTTGAACATCTGTAGGGTCTGAAATTATTGCACTTTGACCTACCGTACATGCATTTCTAGCTATGTAGTGAGGTTGAGAATGTCATATACTAAATAACTGGATTACTGATTGACTGATTCCAAATATGATATGACCTTCAAGGAAAGGTCAAGATTACGGACACTTTCAAAACTTGAGTGTGGGATTTTAAGTTTTACAGTGTCTTCAACAGATTCCAACAAAGATCAAACATTTTTCAAATTAAAGTTAGCTTCAATAGCACTGCACAATTTTTAATTAGCATTCTTCACCTGGCTCACCGACATGAAATCACAGTGACCTTTGGCTGCTTTATCCTTGATCCCAGTTTAATGTCTGTGCTACGTTTTGCAACATTCTGCCAAAGTGTCCCTGTGAAATCAACTGTTAAGTGTAAAAATAAAACGGGCACAATATTGGATTTTCCCGTGGACCCTTTGGTGCATTTACTTTTTCCATGTGGGAGCTTGTGACTGAGCAGTGAGGGAAAACATTTGTTCAGACCACTGAGCAATGAGCAGGGCTGTACATAGAGGCAAATACAGAAGTAACTTAAAGTTGTAATCCCACTGGGACAGTGTGCTCCAAGAAGCCCTGACTCCCCTAGAGATACACTGCCTGGCCAAAAAAAAAGGTCGAGAGTATTTCAGGTAAAACTACATTCTGTTGAATAAATAGAAGATCCAAAGGTCAAACTTGGTCCAACTCCGCTGGTGAGTCAAGTTATCATAGCGATATGTCAATCAAATACCAGCATAATAATGATGTGTTAGATTATTTGGATTATCTTAATAATGGGGCAAAAAGGTGGACCAGATCGCTTATTACAGGGTCCAAATAAAATGTTTGAGAATGTAATGACTCATAACAAAGCTGTATTCACTTAGTGTTTTCACACAGAAGTCCAATGTAACTCTATGGAAGTCGGGGCTTCTTGGAGCCTAGGGAGCGGTGCCCCACTGACCACAGGCGGTATTACAACATGTAGTTACTTCTGCATCAGCCTCCCTGAATAGCTCAGCCCACTGAGCTCCACCACCATTTGTCCAAATATGGTTACATCCTCTTTTTGCTCCAGAATGTTATCCAGGAAGTGACAACTTGAAACCAATGGCTGACATCACAGTCACTTTGTCCATTAATATATGCAGTCTATGGTTCAAACCGATACTATTATATGAATGAATGACACCATAGGTAACCCTGAACCTTGAACTTTGAGAGTCACCGTGTCAAATTTGATGCTCGTGTCACCATTTGCATCATTTTCCTTTTCATCGCTCCACTCCTCTGTCAACCTGAGCACCTCTTCTGATGTATGCAAACACACATAAGCTCATGCACTGCAGCCTCTGACTCCACATGTATCTGATGGACTTCCATTTATGACTCGCCTCTGTTAATGTCGTCTTTGTTTGATATCGTGGAACCTCGTGGCACACCGTGTTGGTTCATAGCTGGCTGACGAACCGTACACCTGCTGGAATGAGAACTGTCATTTCCATTGCAACGTGACATATGGCTGATTTTAAACATGTATCTGTCTGTGCAGGGTTTTCATCTTCAAGTAAATGAGCAGGCAGGAAAAAGCACAGATAACGCTGCTGCTGCTGCTGCTGCTGTGTATGGAGAAGGGCTCATAATGGAGGTTTTGTATTTGGAAGAAAAAACTACCTTTAAACCAGGGCTGGGTGAGTCAGTCAGAACTGTTTATATTGGTGATTATCACAAATATTTAAGCTTTTCTGATATTTTTAAAGTGAAAGGTAGAATCACAAAAAATGGGGGGGACACTTTTGCAGTCTCAGATTTTATGATTTAGTGTTCATTTTTTATTTTCTTTATTTTGTTGATTTTGTGTTGCTCTTGTTCATTTTCTTGACTATTTTTTTTCCATGATTATTTGGTTTATTTTGTGCATTTTCTTGTTTATTGTATTAATTTTTCTGACCGTTTTATTCATTTTTGGAATTTTTATTCATTTTCTTTATAAATTTTTTTGATCATTTAGATCTTTTTCTTGATTATTTAGATCTTTTTCTGGATTATTTTGTTCATTTTTGATTATTTTGTTCATTTTGATTTTTATTTGGATTGCTTTTGTGATTATTTTTGCTCATTTTATTATTTATTTTCTCCATTTTATTCATTTTCCTGATTATTTTATTCATTTTTTGATTGTTTTGTTCATTTTCTTTTTGATTATTTTACTCATTTTGTACATTTTCTTGATTATTTTGTTTTTTTTTTTCTTGATTGGCTTCTGTTTCAGTTGTTCATTTTATTTTCTAGTTCACTCTGAATTTTTACTTAGACATGAAAATAACATTAAAGATTGTCAGTGGTGGTTGTAATCTAGTTGAAAAACATTTTTCAATAGAATTCACAGGAGTGAAATAAGCAAAATAGCAAAACTTTTTCAACAAAACCTCCACTGATAAAGATTTTTTAAAAAGTCTATCACATTCCAAATAATCTCTGTGATTTCCCCTTATTGTCACATTGCAGTTTGATATAAAATATTAATTCCACCCTGACTGTGTTGCCCAGCCCTTCTTCAGACCATCTGTAAGTGAAGCAGCTGTTTTCAGGCTCTGTTTAGTGCAATTTATTCCCAGGCATCTTCCTGACAATCCTACAGAAACGTTCCAGACTGAAACCTGAGGGACGTGATGAGGGAGGCAGACATTTACAGCATCAGTAGAGCACACGTCTGTCCATGAGGGGACGGGCTTCAGACCGAACGATGTGAAGAATCTGTCTGGGAGTACGACTCTGAGAACCATTTTGTTTGTGCCCTGTTCTGTACGCCGCCAATGTTCATGTGTGATGCACTTTTTTTTTTACAGTTTGTTAAAATGTTCATGCAAATGATATATCATGGAAATAAACAATTTCTTCTGTTTACTTGGTTCATTTGACTGTCCTTTAAATACGCTTTGAACTGAAATAATTTGAATTGAAAGAATTTTATCCTTTTTTGGGAAATTCATTAGACAAGCTCATAGGTAAGAAAGGTCAAATCTGTAAAATTAGGGCTCCCACACATCCTGGGAAACCTGGAAAATGGTTGACCAATTTTCCAGTCATGGATAACATGGAAAATAAGAGAAAAACAAGTCAGATGTCCTGGAAAAGATTAAGTTTTCCTGGAAAATTATTTTTCAATGGGCAGCAGTGAGGCACAGCGCCTCATGTGACACAACCAGCCAATCAAATTCGCATCTCCCTCACGTCCTACTACCCTGTGTTTCCATTTGACTTTGTTTCTAGACTTAGAGACCTTTTCAGACCAGTGAGCACTCCTTCTGTTTCCAAAGATTCACCGAGAGACAAAAGTTGTGACTTTCAGTTGACAAATGTTGCTAGTATTGGTCCGTTTTTAGTGAACGAACAGGAGAGGAAATAAGAGAAAAAGCAGTCTGAGGTGACAACTGGCCACATCAATATTGTTTCTTCAGTTGGTTAAGTTAATTAAGTCTGACACTGTGATCTAACAGTGTATTTGCATTATTCTAGGATAAATTGATTATAATTTCGGTGCATGTAACAGATTGTTTCATAGATGACTTATAGCCTTGGACTGCACATCCTTTAAATCAGACCTCTCAGGGCAGGAGAGGAAAAAACAAGCACTCTGGGGAAATGTACAAAGTGCAAGGTTCACTTCTCCAAAACATGGCGAGCCAGGGGATGTACTAGTGTATGACATGATAACTTGTCTGTCATACTGTAGCAACTAAAAATGTCCTGGAAAAGTCCTGAAAAATAATTTGAAGAAAAAAGCGGGAACTCCGTCTTCTTCAGTCTGTGGTGTTGAACAGTCTGACGGCGGTGGGGATGAAGGGTCTCCTATAAGTGATGTTAGTCGCCCACTGCCCCTGCTCCTCTGTTGGGACAGAATGGGACTGGGTTGGTCTCAATGTCCTCCAGATTCTTCCGTGTGCACCTGTCCACCACAGCCTCCAGTGAGCCCACCTTCCCTACTCTCTCCCACCCTCTCCACTGAGTCCATGTGGCATCCACGGATCAAGCTGGCTGTCTTTATTGGTGTGTCCAGCATCTTCCTCTCTGCAGATGAGACGCCACCGGCCCAGCAGACCACTCCCCAAAAGATGACTGATGCCACCAGAGTCGTAGAAGTCTTAAGGAGTGTCCCCTGCCCTCCAAAAGACCCCAGTCTCCTCGGCTACAGTCTGCTCTGACCCTTCCTGTAGAGAGCAGCCGCCTGACCAGAAGAATACTCACCCTTTTCATGATTATTTTTCTGATTTTATTCATTTTCTTGACTGTTAATATTATTAGTGGGATTGCCGAGTCATCACTGTTGTTGTTACCTTCATTTTCTTTCTTATCTTGCTCTTGTTAATTTTCTTAATAATTCTTTTTCTCATTTATTTGATTTTTCTTCATTATTTTGCTCATTTCTGTTCATTTTGTTGCTTATTTATTTCATGGTTTTGCTTATTCATTTATTCATTTGCTCTTTTTAGTTACATTCTTGTTTATTCTGTTGCCATCTCATTCATTTTTGTTCATTTTATCCCTTGTTTTTTTCAATTTCTTGTTTCATTTATTTAACCTCAATTATTTTTCTTATTTCATTCAGTTTCTTGCTTATTTATTTCATTTTCTTGATTGTTTCACTTATTTTTGTCCATTTTTTGCTTATTTATTAATATTATTTATCATTATGGTCACCTTCTCATTCATTTTGTTCACTGTATCGATGGTTATGGTCATTTTTAATAAATTTCTTGCTTATTTTTGATTTATTTTTGTGTATTTATTTCATTTTCATAATGTATTTTACCATATTCAGTTCATTTAATGTTTATTTTTGCTATCTCCTCATCCATTGTGTTCATTTTCTTTAATGTTTTGCTCATTTTGTTACTTATAATACGTACAGTATGTCACCAACTCAATGTCCCTTCCATGGATGTTCATCGGCACTGGAGGGGAGTGTTGTCGACTGCAAAAATCCACCACCAGTTCTTTAGTTTTCCCCACACTGATCTGGAGGCAGGAAGTCCTGCAACAGGCCTCCGTCCTCTCCATCATCGTCCTCTGAGATGAGCAGAGGGTTGCAGTTGCCCGAGAGCTGCAGATGACAGGTGTAGGAGCTGTACAAAAAGTCTGCAGCATACACGGTGAAGAGAAACAGAGCCAGAACTCTCATTTTTACAAAATTTTCTGATTATTGTTGCTCATTTTTACTCATTTTCTCATATTTTTTTGTTTAATTCTACACATTTTTTAGATTATTTTGCAAATTTTTACTCATTTTCTTAATAATTTTTTCATTTTTGTTCATTTTTGTAACAATTTTGCAATTTTTTTCTTATTTTTTGAGTATTTTGCACATTTTTGTTGATTTGCTTGATTACTTTGCTCATTTTATTAATTATTTTGTACACTTTCTTAATTATTTGGCTCATTATTATTCATTTTCTTGATCATTTTGTTCATTTTCTTAATTATTTTTTCTCATTTTTACTAATTTTCTCAATTATTTTGTCAACTTTTGTTCATTTTCTTAATTATTTTGCTCATTTTTACTCCTTTTTTGATTATATATATGTTTGTGTACAGTTTCCTGAATTTTTGCTGTATCTTTACTCATTTTCTTGATTATTTTGCACATTTTTATTCATTTTCCTGATTATTTTGCAAATTAGTCATTTTTATTCCTTTTGTTCATTTTAACTAATTTTCTTGATTATCTTTCTCATTTTTGTTCATTTTCTTAATTATTGTTTGCATTTTCTTAATTTTTTTCCACATCTTTATTCATTTTTCTGACTTTTTTGATCATTTTCTTTATTATTTTGCTTATTTTTCCTCTTTCCCCTGATTATTTTGTTCATTTTCTTGCTTCTTTTGCATTGCTTTACACATCATATTATCAGAGACAGTTTTGTGTGCCTTTTAGCCTGGCCTCGCTCTTTAAATGAACTGGCCTGTGCAGGGAGCTGTTATTGAATTAGTCAAATGAAGTGTCCCTGACCTCATGAAACAGACGACTAAGAAGACCTACCGGACACACCAACGCTCTGCAGCCACTGAAACCATCAGCTTCAGTGAGTACCCCCTATCATACTGTTGTTACTGAGGGTCTGACACAGGGGGCACGTTTCAGGTGGGCAGGAGTGGGGTTGCTGTCGAAATGAGTTCAATAAGTTCAGTCTTTATTTGTATACATGCTGTTATCTCACATTTAAAGTGTGAAACACATCAAATCTTCTGATATGTGGATTCATTTAATGTACAGGGATAAATGTCGCTGTTTATTATTAATTTTTGGCCGGCCAAGGAGGTTATCTTTTTGTCTGTGTTAGATTACTACCGCCTGCGAAGCGAAAGCTGGTTTTGTAATCACTGTGTCAGTTTTTCTGTCTTCAACATGGCCAAAACTCACCTTCACCTCGTCCGTTGGTCCTGAAAAGGGGTAGGAGTGTTTCAGAGTCATGTCTTTTTGTCTGTCGTCTTTGCCGTGCGTTGACAGATAACCTAAGTACGCCTTGAGATATCAACACCAAATTTTGCAGGTGTGTTCCTAGGGTTAAATGCAAGGTACAGTTCAAAGATGGGTGAAATTGGACCAAATCCAAGATGGCTGCCACAATTTTTCTCCCTGAAACATGCAAATTCTCATGGATAGAGCTTATTTACCTCATAGATTCATGCACAAATGTATTCCTTGACACACAAAACTTGACTGAAATAAACCAGAAGCCTCCACTGTTGCTCTCAGAGGGTCAACGCGGTCACAGTCATTATTGGGCCTGACCCGTACATGGAGTAAATGTGCTCATATCTCTTGGCACACATACCAGGCGTGCATGATTTTTTTTTTGGATGAAGGTCACTTCTGTGGGCGGGGCAAAATGGCATGTAGGCAGGGCCATATGGAGGGCATCTTTCACATACTTGAACAAAATTTAGCACACATGTGAATCACACCCAGACAAACAAAAAATGTAATTACTTTCATGACTCCACCCCAACAGGAATCTGCTATTTTTGACTTTGTGGTCATTTTTATTGATTTGGCTGTTTGGCACCCCTTCCAACCAGATCTCCTGGATCCAGGTGATGATCTTGATGAAGTTATTTTGTGAATAAATAAACCGATAAATTAACTAACGTAGACAGACACATAACCTCCTCAGTGGAGGTAACAAAACATGATTTGTAGATTAATGTCAACAGACTGAAGTTTTATAGTTTTGTTAACCCACTGTGGATAAGTATGTCGGTTAAATGGAAAGGCTTGAAAGCAGTGAAGTGCCACTCAACACCTCTCAGGCTCGAAATAACTTGAGCAGCACAGCGCATGACTGCAGCTGCAGGGTGAAGAGGTTCACGCACCTCACTTTCTTCACTCACATTTCACACTGACAAACCCCAAGAGCATTTAGACAAAACAATACGGAGCATTTCTGCTGCTGTATACATCCATAACCAGACACCTTATGTGTCTTCACATGCAAAAAGATCATTAGATGAATGAGAATGAGCGATGCTCACTTTGTTTATGCTGAGGTCATGTTATCACTCTGTTGCATCATCTCTTCTTTACAAACACTGGAAGTATTTGGGAACAGAGGAGGCTGTGATTACTTCCACTGAGGAGTTTATGTTTTTGTGTGTGTTAGCTTTATTTATGTATCAGTTTGTTTGTTTGCTCGCAACATACAGTGGGGACAATAAGTATTGGGAAATGTAAAAATGTGCAAGTTCACCCATTTAAAAAGATAAGAGAGGTT
>JAQQAE010009874.1:0-14368 GCA_029823295.1 Pseudamia nigra
TACAATAAAACTGCACATTTCAGAGTGGCCTTTTATTGTGTTCAGCCTAAGACACACCTGTGCAATAATCATGCTGTCTAATCAGGATCTTCATATGCCACACCTGTGAGGTGGATGGATTATCTCAGCAAAGAAGAAGTGCTCACTAACACAGATTTAGACAAATTTGAGAATGATATTTGAGAGAAATTGACCTTTTGTGTACAGTGGTCCCTCGCTATATCACAGTTCACCTTTTCACTGTTTTGCAGATTTTTTTTAAGTGCAATTTTCATGTATTTTTTTACAGTGTATGAACACGCATTGTGTTCTGTGTCCTGATTGGCTGAGGCCATTGTCAGTCATCTCCTTTGTGTTGCATCTCCCGTGCTGTGCAGTGCAGAGTGCGTTCAGCTTTGCTGCTTAGGGGTGCGGTCTCAGGGGCTGTGACACGTGGGTCACTGTTGGTGGTTTCTTGTGTGTCCAGCGTTGTAGGTTGATCGTTGAAATTAAATTTGCTGTTTCTGGAGGCCATCGTGTTTTTTGTAGGAAAGCATTTGTTTTTTTTTTTGTTTCTCAAACAAATGTATGGCCGTTGTGCAAATCATGCATTAGCCGGAGCGAGGTTTTCCATAGGAATCTACGTTGCGGATTTTGCCTATCACGGATTATTTTTAGGATGTAACCCCCGCGATAAACGAGGGACCACTGTCTATAGAAAAAATCTTTGAAAAATGGGAGTAAAAACAAAAGCGTAGCCTTTATATTTTTGTTCGGTGTATATTCAAAATGATAAAACAACTGAACAAAATCAACAAGAAAATTAGAAACAATGAACAATATTGTGTACAAAATGAGCAAAAATGAAGCACGTAGTCAAGAAAATGAACAAAAATTAACAAAATCAACAAAATTAACCAAAATGAACTAACCCACGCTCAAAATGAGCATGTCAAGTCATAAATAAACTGTAAAAAATAGACAAAATCAATAACACAAGTAGCAAAAATGGATGAAAGGAAATCAGATCAGATTTTAAAAAAATGAAAAATATACAAATAATTAACAAAACTAGAGCATTTGCAATCTCTGAAGAAACTGTGTGGGATTGCTTAGTCCAAATACGTAATGTAGTTGAAATAGCTAGAAACGTGCAAGAGTTAAATTAACTATTCAGTGGATTTGTAATCAAAGGATCAAAGCACTGTCGTTGCCATGGTGACCACACATTCCGAGTTCTCCATTTCCTATGGAGGAAAAATGTCAAAAAAGCTAAATATTTTTAAAAAATATAAAGGTTAGAATTATGAAAAGCAATAGCAGAGATGTCCTGAATAAGATATACAATGTGAAGTTTGAATGGTTTGAATCGGACAAAAAAATGTAGGAATAGTTACACAACAAAAAACATGATAGAAAAATTGAAGAAAAATAAACAAAAGCAACAACAAAATTTGCAAAAGTTAACAAAACTGCCGATAAACTGAACCAAAGTAAACCAAATAGTCAACATTTTTGACATTTACACCAGAGTTTTTAGTCATTAATGAAAGTCATTTTTAATAATTGCATTAATGACAGCTAGAGTTGGTCATTTTTCGGATGGCGCTGCTGTATTAATATAATAATCTATAATAATATTAGTTAAATTATTTATTTATTTCCAGTTCTTAGTTTATTTTTCGCTGCTCTTTCCACAGCTGCGCGGAAGTGACACAGCAGGCGCGCGCATCGTCACGTCACGCGAGAAAGCGCAGAAGCCGAGCGAGAGAGAAAAAAAATCAACAAGAACAGTTACCTCCAAATAAACCTGCGTGACAGCCCACGGACATGCCTCGCGCGGCGCTCACAGTCCCGGAGGATTGCGTGGACATGTAAAGGTGAGCACAAAGCGCCGGGTCACGCGCGTTTACCGTTAATTTCCCAGTGAGTCTCGCGGCAGGGGAGGAAGGGGGACACTCGTCCACGCAAACATTGCCGCGTCATTAAAATTCACTAACAAAAAGATGTTAGCGGTGCATTGGCGTGCAAAAACCGGGGCGTACTGTGGTGGTGAGCAGCGAGTTAGCGTGGGATTGAGCTTCGTGGAGAGTTACACGGACACAGCTGGCTTGTGTTGTGTTGTGGTTCAAAGGTTCATGGGCGGAAGAATGAGGAAGTAGCCCGTCCGCGAAGGCTGCAGACAGACAACTGTGGACAGGCAGCAGAATAACATGTCTGTCTGTGTCCAGCACCGGAGCAACCGTTAAGTACAGCACTGTCATGTTTTAACAAATCAGCAGGTGAACGTGTGTCATTCACCAGCTATGACATGGTTATACGTACTGGACGTTAACTGGAGCAGCAGCGATGAACTGAGACAACCATTACATTAAGCACTAGTTCTTTTGATAATCACTTTCATTAGTCCAAGTTGTGTGTGTCTGGGTATTCATTTTTTTCCTCGTAGTTTTCGCATAATCCTGCTAAAGAATAAATAAATAAAGAGCAGACAGAATGTCCCTACCTCCGCCAAGGCCGCTTATTCAACCAGGACCCTCTTGTAATATACTGCTGACATGGGAATTAAAATGTGTCAGCGGGTAGTGTGTCATGAGTTATCTATCACTAGGTATTTTCGTGTTGATTAGCCTGTTATTATTATTATTATTATTCATGATATTACCCACAGTGCCAAAAACAGCCCGGTCCCTATAAGAAAGTGAAAAAGTGATGCTGGATTTTATTCATCCTAAGGCCAACTCTGGTGAAAATGTTATTGAAATCCATCCAGTAGTTTTTTCATGTAGTCCTGCTAATAGACAAACTAGAAGGCACTCAGAGAGAGCATACTGTACCTCTGCCAAGGCTGTTTATTCACCCATCACACTCTGCAATATACAGGAATTTTTACCTTCTGCTGAGGAGGTTATGATTTTATGCCAGCTTGTTTGTTTATTTGCAGGATTACGCAAAAACTACTGGGATTGAGTGAAAGTTTCAGTTGACATGAATGAACCCATGAGAATTTTAGCCTATTTGTATTCATGATATTATAGAAAAAAAATGTCAAAAATGGCCCTATCTTGCAATGTTAAAGTGAAAAGTGATCCAGAACCCACAGGATGATGTGGATCATCTCTAAAATTGACTGGGTTCTGGTAGGTTCATCAAAATCCATCCAGGAGTTTTCACTAATCCTTCCAAAAAATAAACTAGAGAGCCCCTACCTACAATAAGGCTGTTTATTCATCCAGCAGCCTCTTTGTAAGATACACAGAATGTTTTAAAACTGTTGACATGGGAACTAAATGTCAGTTGGTAGAGCGTCATGAGTCATCTGTCGCCGGATAATCTATTGCTGAACAGTGAAATTCAGTTTACAAGGTTTCTGTAGGTTTTCATTTGATAGCAAATACTCATTTTTCAAAAAAAAAAATTGGGGAAATTCACTTTTTTTTTTAACCAAACTGTACAATATTTGGCAAAGCAAGAGCATGTAAATGTAATAAAAAAAGCTGGGGAAGAAGTCTTGCGAAGGAGGCAGAGCAGGGAAAAGTCACTTAGTCTTAAAGTGCTGATTTTGGTGCAGTCTTAATGTTAAGTACAAGTCAGTATGCAATAAAGCACTGTTATGGTGGGTATAATATTGTTTCATTTGCTTTGTGCTAATATGGTCCATTAAGCATTATGTAATGGTGACACTACAGCTCCTCATTCTGTTTTGATCAGTGAAGCGTAGATTGTGTCTTGGCATACACTGTGTGTTGTGTACACTGTGACATTTTATGTACACACAGGTGACAATGGAAAAATCCAATGGGAGTTGTCTCTTCTGGAGGAATGCCCACATGAGCAGTTTGATGAGCATGAACATCATATGAATCCCCTGATATGACCTCCACAGTCAACAGATCTCAACCAAGTTGGAGGTTAAGGATGAACATTACTCTTGACCACTGTCACAATCAGAACATGTCAACAGGAAATATGTTGTTTGAATTACTTTGATTCGTCCAGGAGAGTTCACAAATGTGTAGAAAGAGTACCAAAATGCACTGAAGGAATGAAAGTACTCTGTTGGTGTTTCCTTTAATTTGTCACCCATTTGTATGTTATGTCATCAGTTTATATAAGACACATTTGACTATATATTGATGATTTTCTGTAGGCTATGAATTCCTCTGAGCATGAGGAACACTCAGATGAAGCAATGCTTGAGAAAGGCAAGATCTGCAGCCCATTAAAAATCTGTCAGGATGTAATACGGGACATGTCTATTAAATAGTGAGGCTGTGCTTATGAGGATAAAACCACATGGCTCACAGTCATGCTGAGTGTTACAGTATGTATTACAGGATGGGTATTCACACACAACTGCTGTAAGTTTTCAATAAGTGATGTCTTTAGTTCACTGCTAGATACTGATTGAAGTGTACGTGTTTTTGCTAAGGCATTGGAAAATGATTAGCTTAAGGCCTGAAGAAGACCTGCTTTGATCAGTGGAAGATCTAAATGCAGCGGAGGAGGAGAGGAGCCTTCTCTAACAAAAACATCATAATAAAAGACAAGTGTCCAGTGATGTTAAGCAGCTTCCATTTACAATATGAGTTTTCACTTCTTTTCAATTTGCAAAAGATAACTAAATAATTCAGACTGGGTTTTCAAAGGTCAGCCACTTGCAAGGGAAGAGAGTTTCTATTTTGGTGTTTTCTGTGGAAACAAAACAAACGCATTAAGTTTTTCTTATTGCAGAACACAAGTATATCCAAGATGTTAAGGAGGAAATGGAGGACTTTGCAATTGGTGAGCCACCTGAAGGACATGGAGGAGAACATCCTGGGTCAACTGAGGCCCCTAAACGGACATCAACAGAAATGGACCCTGACACGAACAAGTCCACTAACAACAAGAGACTTAGAGTCTCTGCAGAGGTAACATGGTCACATGACGACTGTATTTTGGTGTAGTGTTATAGTAGTTTGGAATACGTTTTTATTTGCTTATATGGACATACGCTTTTTGTTTTCAGTTTATTACCTCCGCCAAGAAGGTTATGTATCCATGTTGGTTTGGAGAGATTTTGAAGAACCTGAGGTAACCCGGGGGCCAAGGATGAACCCATTTGATACTGGAGGTGATCTGGATCAAGATGCACATTCTGGATGTGAATTCTGGATCAATTATTCATTTTCTTTAACATTGGGAGATAGGACCATTCATCAAAATCCGTCCAGTAGTTTTTGCTTAATCCTGCTAACAGACAGACAAACCAACATGATCACGTAACCTCCTTGACTGGACAAAAAGCAGTTTGGGTGAACAACAGCCTTGGTGAAGGTATGCACTCTCTCAGTGCCCTCTAGTTCAAACTAGGTTTAAACAGTCAGAGTCAAAAGAATCAGATAAAGCATTACGTAAGAAAAAGTCAAGATTTCATATCACCTAAAATACATGGCTTATACAGTACTGTGCAGAAGTCTTGGCCACATTGTGCTTGTTGTTTCAGCAGTTTATAAAGATAATGCATGTGCATTTCTCAGTCCTAATAGAAACACAATACATAAGAAAGGCATGAACATTTCAGTGTCCAGGATTAAGTGTTACTTCCCTTTGCAATTAAAATGTATTGAAGTTTGGGGCAGAGAATATGATATTGAACCACTTTTCATTCAGCACCTGGTAAATAGTTTTTATCACTTGTTCTAATTTTTGCCACAGGAATGAATGTCAAACTATAGACTTTTGCCTGTTAAAGCCATTTCGTTCAGATTTTTGAGTTTATACTGTGCAAAATTTCTGTATTTTTTTAAGTCCTAAAAATCAAAGCTAAACATGGATATTTACAAGCACTACCAAGTTTATTAAATTTTGTGCATGTGTGTGGGCATTATAAACTAAATAAAGTTACTTTTTAAAGCCTTGTTTATTCTACTTTCCACAAGGAGTTTTCATTATTTCTCTTTAACATTGAGTTGATGTTGCATGACTACGGCATGTCAACAGTTTTTTTTTATTCTGCTTAGATGAGGCGGCACCTGGCAGATGAGACCAGCAGACATGAGCCTCTTTGTCTCGCAACAACTGGAGAGACAAGAGATTACGTCCAGGAGAAGTCCAGGGCCTCCTACAGAAAACCTCTCTTCGGCATCTCCCATAGGATCTTGGAGAAGAGGAACGTACCGAGTCTGGAGCAGCAGGCCAGTCAGGGCTCCGCAAATCAGCTCAGCTTCAGCAGCATCCTCTCATCCACGCCTCAGAGTTCAGAGGAAAATGGCTCACCAGAGGCCTTCTTGACTACAGACACGTTAGGACAGGCTTCAACAGACTCTACTCTTTATCCGCTGATCGAAAAAATGTTTTTCATTCTTAATACCCTCAATTCAAGCATGACCCAGCTACACAGCAAAGTGGACTTGTTAACCTTAGAAGTCATGCGGATTAAGAAGCAGATCAAACCAGCCGATGTGGTGATGGAGTTCCAGCCTCCTCCAGAGTATCTGCTAACCAGTGAAGAACTGAATCAGCTGATGGAGCAGACATCCAGTGCTGGGGAGCTGGGGTGTCGGCTGCTGGTACATCTTTTCCCAGAACTATTTAAAGCCAAGGAGTGTTCTCATGATTGCATGGCAAGCAAGAGAACACTTGAGTCTCTGCATCTGCAGTTGATCCGTAACTACGTTGAGGTATGTTACCCTTCAGTCAAGAACAATAGTGTCTGGCAGGAAGAATGCCTCCTTCAGATTAACGACTTCTTTAATCGCTTCTGGGCGCAGAGGGACATGGAGAGCGCTCGGCTGCTTAGGAAGCAGACAGTCACAGGTGGCGGGATAAAAGCTGAGCATCCCCAGACTTATCATTTTATTAATGAGCAGGGCCAGGAAGAGCATTTCTCTTTAGATAACCAGCAGAATTGCCTGGCTGTGTCAGAGCTCACTTTTAATACCCACGCCACAGAGGAGCTGGATGAATTCTCCTCTCCTGAGGACTTTGTTATTTTTCTTATGCATCGTCTTTTCCCTGAGGTTTTTGAAGAAGGAAAAATGCCAGAAGGCTGCAGTAGTTTTAGTAGTGTAGGCCAGCTAATAGTGGACTCTGACAAGATGGAAATAATAAGAAAGTATATGGAGACAAATTTCCCAGATGTGCCTGAGGATAGCTGGCTGCAGGTGTGTATTCAACATATGGAGGATGCACTTGAGGGTCCTAACAGTAATGGAAATGGGAGTGAACCTGACAATGTCAATGATGAAGGCTATGGCCTCACCAGCCTTCCTGAAGATGCATCTATTAAGGTTCCAGAGTTGGGGGATTATGAAAGGCCCAGCCGCAAATCTAAAAAATCCCTTCTTTCCCCTGTCGATTTTGACAATCTGGAAATTCCTCTCCCTGACTTTACTGTTCCCCAAGAGTACCTCTTAACCAAGGAACAGCTGAAAAGCAACTATGAATGTAGCTTATCCATTGGGAACTTTGCTTCTCGTCTGCTGGTGCTTATGTTTCCTGAATTGTTCACTCATGAAAATGCACGAAAGCAGTACAACTGCAGTGGTTCACTTGGTAAAAAACAGTTAGACCCTGTTCGTATAAACCTGATCCGTCATTATGTGCAGTTACTGTACCCGCGGGCCAACAATGACCGAGTGTGGATGTTGGAATTTGTGGGTAAACTTGACGAAAGGTGCAGAAGACGTGACACAGAGCAAAGGAGATCCTACTTGCAACAGCGTAAAGTTTATAGTCAGGAATCAGAGCAGGATTTTCTTTGTCACCTAAACCAGTTCAATGCAGATAACATGAGGGAGGATCCAGAGATTCCCCCTTTACCTCCCGAGAAAAGTAGCAAAGACTTTTGTAAGATTCCTCTGGATGAACTGTCTGTATCCAAACCTGACTTCCCTGTACCTTCAGTCTACCTGCTCTCAGACACTGAGGTCAGAGAAATTGTCCAGCAGAGTCTTTCTGTCGGGAACTTTGCTGCCCGTTTGCTGGTGCGCCTCTTCCCTGAGCTCTTCACTCAGGAGAACCTGCGGCTGCAGTACAACCATTCAGGAGCCTGCAACAAAAAGCAGCTTGACCCAATGCGCCTCAGGCTGATCCGTCACTATGTGGAGGCGGTGTATCCTGTGGATAAGATGGAAGAGGTGTGGCACTACGAGTGTGTGCCAAGCATTGATGAACGCTGTCGACGTCCCAATCGTAAGAAGTGTGACATTCTGAAGAAGGCCAAGAGGTCGAGCACTGTGTCCTAGATACATCACTTTGCAGTTAAACAACACTCATCACATGAAATATTTGCACAGAATATAAGCTGAAAACACTATGTTGAACTTTTACAAGTTGTCCTATTGTAGGATGAAGCCAAGCTGTTACAAGTCTCTTCATTATGCTAGGTCATATTTTACCTTTGGACTACAGCAGTAGATGTTGTAGTTTATGTAGTCTTATTGTTGCCTAAAGAGTGAAAAAGCTCCTATTTATAAGCCAAAATAGCTTATCTAACATACTTTGTTCCTCAGTGTTGTAGCCTTAAAGCAATGATAGTAGCTAATAGAAATAGATAACAGATATGCTCTGTGGATAGAAATGAATCACAATAATGTGATATATTTCCATTGCAGTAGCTGATGTAGCATTGTGTCACCACTGTTTAATAACAATGTGCTTATGTTAAGCCTTCTTATAGAAGTTTATATTATAAAAACAATTTAACATGACAATTGCTCATGATAACCTATTTCTAATAAAATTACTATTATAAATGTGTGATTGGGCTTCTTATGTACATAAATATTTTTTTATCTCTAAGATATCTGTTTGGGATGATTTCACATTTGAAAATAATACATTGTCCTCCATAGTGAAGCCATGAAGATAATGACATTTTGACTTAATAGTGCACTTTTATTGGAGTCACAGTACAGTGAAATATTCAAAATATTTCTTCCAACAAGTGCTTCATGTTAATGACTACAGAGAACGGTTCATGTTACACCTTTGTAGCTCAGTTAAGGGCCATCCATCAATCATTTGATTGCATGTACGTCTTTGCTTGAGTGCTGACTGTAACGATATTACAGTCAGTAATGTCCATTTTAAGTTCATGACTTAAAGACCTCATCCTTGGGAAGCTCTATGAATTTCCAGCGCCTTAACGCGACTTTGTGCTTTTCTGTGCTACTGGATTCAGTAAAAACTCTTCTGAGGACAACTCTCATAAGTGAAACTGTGTTTGTTTCACGATTCTCTTGAAGCACCAGGTCTAGTCTGTCCCCAACTTTCACCTGAAAGCAGAAAGAAAAACATTAATAATCACCAATGAACTAAAGGCAACATGCAATTGTAATAAAAGGGGACTGGAAGATGCCATTTGTAACTAAGCAACACTCACTGATTTACTTTTCTTGATAAGTTTCTGTCCATTTAGTCTGAGCTTGTTGCTGTAGAAGGCGTCCTCAATTTTACTGTTACAAGGTAAAGACAGACAAGGATCACACAAAAAACAAATACAAGTGCCATTTGTCATGTTTATGCAGCAACATTCAATCAAGCCAAATAAGTTTTGACAATAAAATGACAGTAACCGTCTATATCAGCTTCAGTTCCAAAAATGTAGCATTGATGCAAGACTCAACTCACTTTCGTGCCATGTCCAAGCCTGCTTTCATGATGACGTCGTACCGAAAGGACTGAACATATTTCTCCATGTCTTTATAATCTTTTGGTAGATTTGGGTCCTCATCTACTTCATCTTCACTGTCAGTGTCTTCCGGATCTTTTTCATCCTCATCTTGTTGTCCTGTCTGTCTAAACCCTTTCTTCTTGCTGCTTTTGAACCT
The DNA here is from genome assembly GCA_029823295.1 of Pseudamia nigra. Classification (NCBI taxonomy): domain Eukaryota; kingdom Metazoa; phylum Chordata; class Actinopteri; order Kurtiformes; family Apogonidae; genus Pseudamia; species Pseudamia nigra. The sequence continues at coordinate 9,798 of JAQQAE010009874.1, forward strand.
TAGTTGATTAACGGACCAACTCCTAACAGCATCTCTGCCCCGAAATGTCGGTCTGTGATAGTTGATTGCAGAGACAGCCGAACAGCCCCACAACTGGCGTGTGGTAATGGTTCTGGGACACCACTCTGTTTGTCTCATTCCATAGCCAGCAGCCAGCAGGTGGCGGGGGTTCAACCGTCCTAATTGTCTCATGGCGAGGGCCTGTACCACTAAACTCTGCATGTTGGCGCTCCACCCAGTCACTAAAAACAAGCACATGGTCATGTTACACAGTGACATTTTTGCTCCAGTGATTTACTTAGAGATAATTTGTCTTAAGTGCGCCACGTACAGTACTAGTCAAATGTTCGGACACACCCTCTTCAACACTGTACGTCAATGCTAAAGCCACCCAAACAGTGAAACAATACTTTTGAAATTATATAGTAAACAAAAAAGTGTTCGATTCACGAGGTATTTGCCTGGAATGTGCTTTAAGCCATCATTTGTCTTGTGCAGAGGAATTGTGGACACAAAGTCAACAGCCTGTTAGTGCTACTACAACTACTGTACAAATTCATATTATGGCAAGAAACACCCAGTTAAGTAAAGAAAGACTGTCTCTCATATGTTTACAAAATTAAAGGTCAGTCAATCCAAAAAATCTCAAGAACTTTGATCGTGGTGATTCTAATAAATGTTTTCTCTGCATTAGAGGTAGGGCTTGGTCTTCATTTCCTGGGACAGTCCTCGTGAGAGCCAGTTTCATCATGCATTTGATGATTTTAACGACTGACCTTGGGGACACATTCAAAGTTTATACAATTTTTCAGACTGACTGACCTTTGGTTCTTAAAGTAATGACGGACTGTCTTTTCTTTTTACTTATCTGAGTGTTTCTTGCCATATTATGGATTTGTACAGTAGTAATAGGGCTGTTGACTATGTAGCTACCCTCCCTCTGCACGAGACAGCTAATGGTATAAAGCACATTAAAAAAGCAAGAAATGTCACAAATTAACTCTTAACAGTGCACATCTTAATTATTTTGTGCAGTCTTGCTCATTTTATCTATTATTTTTAATTTTTTTTTTGTTTATGGTCTGAATTGCTTTGCACATTGTGTGGATTATTTTGTTTGTTTGTTAGTACATTGTTTTGTTGTTCTCAATTTGAAGACAATGATGAACATGTGCGTTTATTTCATTGAAATATACTCGGATTATATATCCATTTCTATTTATACAAAAGTGTGCATTTGTACAACAGGGCAGCAGCTCCAGTGGATGGCTAACATCACGACGCTGCAGGACTGAACGTTAAAGGAGATCCTTCATCCACACTGTCATCAGACTGTTCAACCCCACAGCTGATGGCACACTGAAGACTTCTTAATGATATGATTTTTCTTACCAATGATCTGGCCAAATGAATGCCCTAAAAGAGATACATAAAGTTCCTTCAATTCAACTGAATTCATGTCCTGTCAAAGGTAGGGAGTGACTTGTTGGTCAGTAAAAAATGTGGATCACAAGGTGAAACCAAAATTTTGAACAGTTTTCCATCTTGTTGAGCTTTAAATAAAGAAAAAAGTCCAAAAATACATCCGACATAGTTGTAAAAAGGACATATAGGGACAAGTTAGTTTGCTGGAAGTTTTGTTATTAAGTAACAGTGACCTAGATAAACCCTGATATTTATTACTCAAACTCAGACGTTTTTGTTCTATGTCTATGTTCAATTTGAAGACACATCTTTAATAAGCATCATTGTAAAAGAGAAACGACCCAAGTAATCAATTATTCAGATGAACCCGAATATGTTAAGGCTATGCTACGTTGTAAAGATCAGATCAGGATTATTTATTTGGGTTTTATTTTATAAAATATCTTGCCTTGTTCGATCTATCAAGCAAAGTTACTGTCTGTGGACAATGAAACGAGAAATTCAAATTAAAAGCATCACTACTGAGTAAAACCAAAGTGTTTGCTTCGAATTTCATCATTTTAATCATTTAAATAGTTCCTGTGAGTTTTATCATAACTGAAAGTCTGAACATGTATAAATATGAGACACGTCTAATCAAAATGCAGTCGTTTAAAACACCGGAAGTTTTATCATCTGCGTTTACTTTGAAACCAGATTGTGACGTAAAACTGGACTGCGACAAATTTCAGCTACGTGTGACTATTATTATTAAATGTTATTTTTCAGCCTGTTTGTACAAGTTGTTCTGGTCATAAATTAACACAAATCCCGTTGGTTTCAGGTTGAGGTTGTCGAGCTAAACCTGAGATGAAGCAGATCCTAACTTTACCTTTCATACGTTCTCCTGCACTAGTCGCAAATAACCCAGCACATTAAAACACTGTTGTTCGTGGCAGGTTTTTGTTAAATCCAAGATATTACAATATGACCGTTCTTCACATGCGCTTATGATTTTAAAATTCACTTACCCACTGAATAACCTTTCATTGCTCGCTGCTTTCATTTGTCTGTGCGACGTTCATGTGTCAGAGGATGTAGCCGTGCTGCCACCTGTCGACCCGGAGAAGAACGACATGTTTGTATTGGGTTTGTCAGGCTGGGAGGAGGAACGCAGCGTTGGTTTAGGTCAGGGGTCTGCAACCTGTGGCTCTAGAGCCCCATGTGGGTCTTTAGCCCCTCTCTAGTGGCTCATGTGGGTTTCACCAGTGATGGAAGTAACATATTATGATAAATCAAAATGAACAAGACAAGCACTAAATCAACAAATGGCCCCTAATTATTAAAAATACACAAAACTGTAGAAAATGATGTACAAAATGGACCAAATAATCAAGATCATGAACCAGATCTAACTATATAACTAATAAACATGAACAATTAATACAACCAAAAAATATGGCTCATTTTACTTGAGCAAAAATAAGAAAATGACCCAAAAAAGCAAAATACTGAACAAGATGAAGACAAAATGATCCACAAAACAAACAAAAAATCGGGAAAATATCACAGAAATTATAAATAATAAATTTTGCTTAATAAAAATAAGAAAAATTAACAAAATATTCAATAAAATGACCAAAATATAGAACAAATGTCACAAACATGAACAAAATCATCCACTAAATTATTAAAAATGAACATGAATAATAGGGAAAATCAACACAAAAGCGATGAAGAAATGAACAAAATCCATAAAAGGAATGGAATAAACAAGATGAAGAAAAAGGGAACAAAGACAAACAAATTAACCAATGAGATGAACAGAAATGAATGAAATGAGAAACAAATTGGTTTTGAAATGTGCTCCAGATATTTTTTGCAGTTCTTGACAAATACATTTTATTTTTTTCTGTCCACAAAGGGCTTTTTAAATAGAAAAGGTTGTAGACCCCTAGTTTAGGTGGTTGTTGTCTACAACACTATCAAAAACAAAGACAAGTGACAGGATGAGAAATGTTTTGTTGTCTGTTACCATCACCTAAAGGTTTTTAATCAGCAGCATACAATGCAAAAAATAAACATCTTTTGTATTATTTTTCTGTAAAATTTGCTGCACTGTTCATTTATTGCTTTGTGATTCAGTGGAAGATCCTGTAATTCCCACCAACGCCTGAGTCAGAAATAATCCAGGAAATCAAACTCAAGACAAATGTGTGAAAGTGAGTCATTGTCTGATGGCGTCATTGTTGGCTGTTCTCTGTATTTGTTTTCATAAAGTCTGATTTGTGCAATTGTTACACAACAAAAAGATGAGTTTTACTCACATGAAGGTCAATTGGAATCTCAGTTTTTGTTACTGGTATATATATTTTATCATCAGCACACAATTGCAGTGTCATATTAATATAATCAGTAGCAAGAGTCAGAGTATTTTCCTGGGGTCCCTGGAGGATTCAAGGCAGCAGCAAATTTTTAAATATACATGGGTTTGGCCCAGACATTTATTGCAAGTTTTATTTTTCCAGCATAAGATGAATGTGTATACATATTTCAAAAGGTAATCAAGTTATTTATACAGCCCGTTTGATTGGTAGAATAACAACATTTGAACATATACAAGGTTGAAGTTACATCTGAGCACTTATGTACACTGCCAGTCAAAAGGTTGGACACACCTCCTCCTTCAGTGTTTTCTCTTTATTTTTTATTATTTTCAACAGCATACATTAATACTGAAGACATCTATACCGTGACAGAACATGTATGGAATTATGTAGTGAGCAAAAAGTATTTGAAAACTCAGAAAATGATTTTGATTTTAGATTGTCCAAAATAGAGGCATTTAGCTTTGATGACAGCTTTGCATTCTCTCCTGAGATTAGTCACCTGGAATGGTTGTCAAATCACAGGTATACCTTTTCAAGAGTTATTTTGTGCCTTTTTAATGCACTTCAAACCATCACTGGTCTTGGGCAGAGGAACGGCGGGTACAATTCAATTCATTTTGATTTTGTAAAGCACCAATCATAATCAACGATTATCTGTAGGTGCTTCACAATTCAAAGCAGAAACCTCAAGACCATATAGAGCATGGGTGGCCAAGTCCAGTCCTCGAGAGCCACTGCCCTGCTTGTTTTCCAACTGTCTCTGCCCCACCCACTGTA